>CM033470.1:243725236-243897736 GCA_019447015.1 Hymenochirus boettgeri | reverse complement strand
ATAAGTCAGCTGGTCTGGAGTTAGCCCTAGTGAATGTTGAATAACATGGATGATAGTCTATTAGTTGTATTTCTCTTATGTTTTATGATGGAACAGATGTTCATTCTGTCTCAATGCTAATAAACATAGCTGGCAAAAACTGCAAGGCAAGTAACTTTTGATTAATTAAAGCCAAACCATACTTCTGATACATTTTAGTATGAGTTAAAACTGTTTAACATGAAGGACAGAATAAAATCTACACAGAGGAGTGAGTGATTTACATTCATAAACCCCCCAACAGTTGCCAGCTTGTAGTAATGTCACCATTTATGAGTAAGAATGCGATACTTTCATCTACATCAAGGTCTGGTACTTTTAGCACATATATTTCATTGTTTAAGAGTAAAAACAAAGTGGACTAACAGCTTGAAGATGAAGAAACATTTGGTAAAACCAGTGAGGTCCTCCTAATGTTTGATCTTATGAATAAACACGTTTGACTTCAGCATACTGCATAAAAATACTGGTAAAGCAACATACGTCTTCTTGATTTTGCTGACATATAAGATAATAACCACCCTAAAGTGACAAAAGAACCCTAGGTGGGATATTAAAATGTATCCTGTTAAGTGCATTCTAAGGTAGAGATCTAGATAGCATTGGTATGCTAATGGAAACTATTTACCAAAGAAAGTGACAAAAACATCAATCAAATCAGAAGAAGCTATTAAGGATTGTTAACTCCCTTCTAGACTGGAAGCAATGATTTCGTTCCTTACAGAAATAAATATTCATGAGATGAATCTTTGTTGGAAATGTCACTGGTTATTGAAAGGTTTGCTCACAAACTCAGCACAAAAAAAGGCCTCTATATTTGACTTTATTTGAGGTCAGATAGTTTTGAAATGCAGTATACTATACAATTACTTTTTAAATGCAGTATCATTACACCATTTAAATTAAAGAAAATAAAAACAATATTATTGTACTTCTGTGTATACTTGAAGCAGTGAAAACCACAGAGAGAAATGCAATACTAAAGGCAAAATGGTAACACAATGATTTAAAATATAGGTAAAAGCGAGAAGTCCTGTTCTCAAAACAAAAAAAAAAAGGGAAAGGAAACAGAAAAACAGCCTAAAAAACGAATTTCCTGATATTTGGTAAACAGTAGAGGCACTTTTTATTTTATATTGCCAACATTGTAACAGGACTAAACTATGGATATTTCCCTACAAGAGCTTCAGAAGATACGGTAAGTATAGTTTAAAGGGGATCTTCCAAGTCAAGGTTACTGATTTTTTTTTTTTTATGTTACAAAATGTCTGTATTAACTGGAGAATGGATAATGTTCAAACAAATGAAATATTTTTAATTAAGTTAGTAGAGGATGCACTACTATAAAGAATGGATGTGTGCTATCTATATCAGATAGATGGTGCTAGGGATCTACAAATATATATTAAGAAACCAAAAAACGGGGAAAGACCCCCAGTATCCCTTTAAGCACTCACGCACTTTACATCCTAATATTAAAAAAGCGATTTATTGACACAGAAAAAACATAATCCCAATCACCCACAATACAACACACCTCCCCATAAAATAGCATATATATAAATATCTCCCTAAACACTGGGCGTCCCCAGTATCATAGCTCTATGGGTCTCAATAGCGGTCTGAGACGGGAAACAGTGGAATTGCTTATGGTATTGTTGTTTAAATAGATACTAAAGGGTCTCCTGAAGAAGTTTGCGTAAAAAGATGGCAGACAAAATGCGCAATGGAGTATGAGGCTGAGACGGGAGCTTTGATGTTGGGATATGTAAGCAGGTTACTGGCCAGCATAGATTGGTGAGCTAAGAGATCGCAAGTTCAATTCCAGGCACTGGGTGAAGTGCGGTACGTAACATCGCTCCAGTGCTAAGGAGCAGACGACTTGTTCAAACTGTGTGATCAACTGCTTGGAGATCCAGATAGAAGTTGGCAGGTACCGCTTGAAGTCCCAGGTAAGATTGCTTTACTTTATTCTGGAGGATACATCCAGTTATCACCATGTTGCAGGCAGCTATGTATTGTTAACATTGTATGCACTGTTTAACTTCTGGGAGCCATTTTTTACTATTTGCACTGGACACTTTACATTTGGCTGCATTGTACATTTTGGTATCTATTTGCACAACAATATCAGAAGCAATTCCACTGTTTCCCGTCTCAGACCGCTATAGAGACCCATAGAGCTACGATACTGGGGACGCCCAGTGTTAAGGGAGATATTTATATATATATATGCTATTTTATGGGGAGGTGTGTTGTACTGTGGGTGATTGGGATTATGTATTTTCTGTGTCAATAAATCATTTTTGAATATTAGGATGTCAAGTGTGTGAGTGCTTAAAGGGATACTGGGGTCTTTCCCCGTTTTTTGGTTTCTTAAGTGAAATGTTTTTATTTGGACATATCCGTTGGTGTTTTATGGGAAAAATTTCACATCTCTCTGACAATTTGGATGGTTGGATCCAAATATTCAATAGCGGCTTTGTGGCTCTGGGTATATACCAGGAAGGATTAATCCCCTATGTGACCATTTAACGCCAGCTGTTAGTTTTATTGGTGCAAGGTGAGAGAGATTCTATTGTACAAATAGATAACTTAATAAACATTTTCTAACTATTTGTACAGATAACCTGTTACCATTGCGCACTAAATACCGATAAATTAGAATTTTTCGGTAATTTATCTAGCCTAGTAGTAAGCAACTATCATCTTTAAGATGTTTTAAAACCATTTAGTTAGTGACAGGAGTGAGGGTGGTAGAAAGTGTTTCCAATAAGGGGCTTAATGCCAGTTCTAAGGATATAGTTGCAAAGTGCTCTTACGACTTCCCCAGATTGGGTATATTAAAGGATCTGTCTCCTCCATGTTGGGTATTGGAAGACTTTATAGGAAAGTCTATGGGTTTAGGTCAATTGATCTAATATCTTTTACTAATGTCTTCTTATTTCTGACCAAAATGGATAATTTTAGTACAGTTCCATGGTATATATGGTAAATCATACATACAGAGGTCACACATCTCCAGCACCAATCATATGTAGAGACTAAAATCTATCTGAGGTTAAGTACCAATAATAGATTATAGAAAAAGGCAAGGTCTGTAAATAAACACAACCCCTTGCTACAAACAAGGTAGGTCTTGTACCTTGAAAAATGACAGGCTGAACACCTATCTAAGCACAAAAAGTATACAAATAAATAGCAACGGGTAAGAAGAATTATTACCAGCGGAGTAATATAAACCAGAACATTCTTATTTTAATTAAAAGCTACCAATATTGGTAGTTTTTAATTAAAATAGGAATATTTCGGTTTATATTACTCTGCTGGTACGAATTTTTTTACGCCTTGCTATTTATTTGTATACCAATAATAGATTAGTTTATATACATTTTCTATTTTAAGGAGCAGACTCACATATCTTTTTCAGATTTCCATGTCTATTTTGTTTACTCAGAGCTTCCACTCACAAGCAACTGTGTTTCTGAAATGGTTACTGAGTATGTCATTTTAACTACTTTCTTAAAACTAGCTGTAGTTTGAAAGTGGGAAAAGTTATAGTACTTGGGGGTAATATTTGAAATTCAAACTAAGCTGTTCTGACATTCTTATTAACAGCTGGCAAAGGTTGGTATCTTCGAAGGTGCTCTAACAAGAATGACAATAACATTTTGAGTATGCATTAAAAACAGATTTAATGGCTTTTATTAATAACTTAACCTTAAAATACTGTTAACATTGTTTTTCAAGGACCTCAATGGTGATCAGATAAATTACAGAGTTTATGTAATGTTTGAAGCTTTGAATGTTGAAAGCAGGTCATAAAAGACCACCTTGACACTCCTGTCAGAGAGTCCAATGACATTAAACTGTGTTGATGAAAAACCTGACATATGGTTGAAGAGAATTGCTTAGTCCATTTCAAAAATGTTGTTTTTGCCAAGAGGGATAGTAGGATTATTGAGAATTGGAACCATGATACTATATGTGAGAGAGTTTGTAAACTTTATTATTTTAATTTCAGGTTCATCATACTGTTGTAATGGTGAGATCCATAAGTTTGAGCCAGTAGAGCCACTACATTGTATCTTTGTAGGTCTAGAAGATTAAGGCCTCCAGTGTCCTTGCTTCTGGTCATTATTGAGAATTCTTGGGGATTTGTTCCCTATAAAAACTTGACCATTACAAACAGTTACTACAAACAGTAGTAAAAAAATATTCACAGAGGCCAGATGTTTCATTGTTAGAATAAATAAGAGTAAAGAAACCAACACACTTGTTTGGTCCCATTCCGCAAATTAAAAGAATCTGAGAGTAAACCGTTTATGCCAACCTTTGCTGTTTTCTGACTGTATAGCAACATTATTTTGCTTAGGCTCAATGGGGCGCAATGGGCTTATTCTGACCTGTTTCAGGGTCAGCAGTAGAGATGGACTAGAACTCGAACCCGAGTTCAAATGGAACTATTCGAGTTAGAACGGACTCGGACTTCTCAAACTATCCCAGACCCGGATTTTCAATATTTTCTGGACTTTCGATAATTATCGAATGTTCGAACGTTCGAGGAAAGTGAATATGCCAGTAAAATGTCTATTATACCTATTCGCGAGTAAATATAGAATCCGCAAGTAAAATGTCTATTATACCAATACGCAAGCATCGAATCCACGAGTAAAATGTCTATTATACCTACAGTATACGTGAGCATCGAATCTGCGAGTCGGTCATGGGATAATTATCGGATGTGAGAGCTCGAAAGTAGCGCGCGTGAGAGTAAAATCGAGTTTTTGAAAGTCCTAGATATTCGAACATGTTCCCCAGACCATTTCCCAGGTCCCACAGCCACTTATATTAAGTTACCATTGATATTTTAGTTGTATTTCATTCAAACTTTTGAACTATTTGACTCCCATTGACTCTACTTCCCATATAGTTCGAAAGTTTGAAAACGGACCGAACTTTTGAAAGTTCGACCATCTCTAGTCAGCAGTTAGAAGCCCCAATCAAAGGCATCCAAATGAAAGCTGACAGAGAGGGAAATGTTACCTCTGAGAATGAGCAGCCAGTGAAATTGCTTAAAAGTGTTGTCTATGTGGCTTCCCTATTGGGCACAAAGCCCACCGGCTCATTGTAAATCAGTTGCAGAAATAAATCTTGAAGTAATGCACATAATTCAGCATATATTAATTAAGTGAGATGGGATTAAAACTGCTGCATATAGTAGGGTATTTGTTAGCTTAATGAATTACATTGATATGTGTTTCTAGAGCTTGAGATGGAAAGGGTTGATCTGGAGATACAGCATTCAATACTACTTATAAAAGCAGAAATACTTTCTTACAAATCATTTGTAAAACATGGCTTTATAACTGCATGGGACTGATTCCCTGTAAGGGTTAAAGGGTAAATGTGGTCTCAATACAAGTGTCCTTTATTCATATCATACCTTTCTAGCTAGCCTTGGATGATGCCTCTAGCTTCTCTGGCTCTTAAGTTATAAGCTTGTAAAGTTACATTTAAACAGTCAGGATAAACAAGGAAGTGTTTGACAATCACATAATGTGCTGTGTAAGAAGCTCTGTTCCCGGCCCTCTGCTTGCCGGAACTTACAAGCAGGGGGGCGGACCGGCACATGTCTGTGATTTGCTGAGAGGCAGCCAATCACAGACGTGGCTGCCGGCAATGCAGATCGCCAGGGGGGTGAAGCAATGGCGAGGACAAGGAAGCAGCAGGGACCAGATGACTCACTGAGAGCTCCTACTCTTTATTTTTTGGAACATTGAACAGACATTACAGGAGAACCATAACGAGCAGAGATGTAAGGTAAGGATTTTGTACAGTGGGGCCAGTAGTGGGTTAAATGTTAGTTTTAGGGGTGGACATGCCCTTTAAAGCTAGGAATGTGCTCTTTCTAAGAAAGGGCACTTGTATGGAAGACCATAGTTCCCCTTTAATGAAGAGATAATTCCTGTAAGTATTTGGGAAGAAGCAGAATATTTTTACAATTCTAATGCTTGTGGCAATATAGATTTTCATACACATTTTTATTCTGTTTTGAGTTATATCATAAAGTTAGTAAAAACCTGTGTGTGTGATTGTATTGACAAACTGTTAAGTTTGCCATACACATTCCATTTTGTTGGAGCAAATTCTACTAGGATTCTGCAGCAATTTGGACATACAGAGACCAGACTGACATACATACCACTCTATAGTGATTGGTCATTCACGTGCGCAGCGCAAACAAGATCATCTTATAGTAAAAGTGGCAATAGTGAGTCAGGGTCTCTTACTGCACATGTGTACGGCTAACTTTAATCAGTAGGGAAATTTTTTTCCCATCAAAGCTAAAGAAAAAACTATATATAAAAACAGCATGTGTTTACATTCTTTAATTTAACCTTCCTGGCAGCATTAAAAAAAAATCTGTATTTCTAATCTGTGACCTTCAAGGACTAAAGCTTTATCAGTGTTTCCTTTGAGATCAGAGATGACCTTCATTTGATATAGTTGAGCCCTGACCTGACTGAGTGACCTTCTCAAAGAAATACATATGCTGAACAGAGCTGGAGCCAGCAGTAGGGGTAAGTGAATTATTTACAAAAATTTGAGTTGACACCTTTTATCAAATGTGGAAAGATGAAGACAAAACAGCTGCTATTGCTGTCGTAAGCAATCTGCTAGTGATTGAATAAAAGTGTCAGGAAAATGGCTGCTTGATGGCCTTTTGTTCTCTCTCATCTAGCTTGATGTTAGTTTGAGCTGTCAGTTAGAAATCACGGCTGTGTGATTTATCAATAGACTGCATGACCTTGTAATGTAGCTTGTGCTTGAACTAGAAGACAGCACCCTCTGCTGAAACACAGTGTTTGCTTGTATTCTGAAAAACACATCCATAAACAAAATGTAGTTGTAGTTTGATAGCAGACATGGCACAATGGGAAAATGTCTTAACTGACTGACTTCTTTTCATTGCACACAAACTTTACTGGCCACATACAGATAACAGAAAGTACTGAATAAATCATTTAACTTAAGGGCCTGCCTCTTTGTTCATTCACTTATACAGATTTTACTGCTCTCAATGTATGCCTCAAATACAAGCCGCTCTCTTATAATGTACCATAGAAGTGAACTTTTTTCTGTCACGATAAGAAGACTGCATTTTTAGGAGTAGGTTATTTGCTATTATAAAGGCATAAATAAAGGGAATCACAGTTAAGGTTCTCCATACATCATCCCATGCATCTTCTAACCTTGGTGCAGCTAGGACACTGCATGGAATCTGCACCTGTTATTAGAATTTGCTTTGTGAAATGAACATTTAGGAGATGACACAATAATGATGACTGATAATAAAAGTGAGCTTCACAATCCTCTGTGCTGGATTACAGTTCTCAAAAAACTCTGCTTAAAGGATATGGATAACACTATTAAACTCACTTGAAGGATATAAATAACAGTGTTTAAAAGTTTTTTGTTTATTGATTGATCTACTATCCTTTGTTTTACCTTACTTTAGTCTATTGTGAAGTTTAGAGGGGTCGCAGCCAGCACGCAGTACACAGTTTTATAAAACAGTCCTTTTTATTTGCAGAGGTAATTTAAACAACTTTGTTCCAGCATAAAGGAATAAGTAAATGAATAGGCTTACATCAGCTTTGGAGTCCTTTAACATAAATAAAGTACAGTAGATTGGGTTACTTCCGCGCTATGGTGTGGTAGGGAATGTCTACTTGAGTAGGGTGGCTGCACTGCAAGTTGTCCACTGAATTGTTTATAAAATCTTTAAAAGTATCTTGCTTGTGCTTGGGGGTATGGGTGGTGGAAGGGTTAAAACAAAAAGTAAAAATTAAATAAGTTAAGATCAAGATCGTTGTAAAAAATCAGTTTAAAATGACACTTCCATACATTAAAATTCTTAAAACACTCACTTGTGCCTATTCACCACTAGGGGCACTGCAGGGTTTACTCTGTGCTGTTCTGATGCTTGCTTGGTCTGTGTAGCTCCCAAAAACCTCTGCACACAGGAATAATGTTGCCAACAAACTTTATTATAGCAATTAAAAACAATAAAAAGCACTAAAAAACCTTGCAGAAACAGTCCATTAGCCGTTGTTAAAGATCAACTTTCCGTTGTCAACTCTCTGCTACGGTGTGGCCCCTTTAACTCGTGGTGGTCTTATGATGAGGTATAATCCACTTAGTAATGGCTTGTGAGGTTGTTCCTACGCGTTTTGCTGTTTTAATCCTTACAGCTTCATCAGGGATAAATAAAGTCCAGGGTCCATGTGTGGTTTAAAATAAATTCAAGTTAATTTACTTTGGAGTGCGACCCTCGCTTTTTTGCTGTTTCCAATTGATATATGTCCATTAAGGGTTGGACTATCTGGAGGAGTGGGCACCCACGGGTGGACGAGTGCAGAGGATCACCTTTACTTTATTGAATAAATAAAGTCCAGCTTAATCAGCACAGTCCCACTTCGTAGGCAAACTAACAAATTAGCCGTTCACTGTGTAGATTTTCTTTCCCTCTCACAGTGCAAAAAAACACCTTTGGGGCAGGAGGTCAGCGGCACACACACTTCCTACACCACATCTAACAACATACTGTCCCCCAGCTGCTTCTGATATGCAAATCTTTACCAGAGCTCCTCTGTGCTTCCCAAAAAACCCGGTGTGTACCTGGGTGGAATGGGAAGGCCCACCCTTCCTTCCCTTCCATTCCAGGAGTCCAGCTTGCTGCCAAACACTACCCGGATCCCTTCCCAGGTACACAAGAAGCTCTTAAAGGGACCAGAGACCAAATAATGGAGACACGTATCTCCCATCCAGTACCCAGCCGTGATGTCCCCTACATATCACCCCCTCTGCCTCAAGCTCGAGGAGGTGGAGGCACTCTGAACCAGCAAGCAGTGAACTCTGGAAAGGGCATCAGCATTTTGGTGCACTTTACCAGACCTGTGTTCCACCACATAGTTGAACTCTTGGAGACAGAGAAACCACCTGGACACTCTGGCATTCGTACCTTTGCTCCTTTTCATCCAGGTTAGTGGAGCATGGTCCAGAGCCCATTTTATGGCCAGGCACTCCCTCTCCACCACTGCATAGTTTTTCTCAGCAGCCGTCAGCTTCCGACTGAGAAAAACTATAGGATGTTCTTCTCCGTCAATTAATTGGGACAGTATTGCCCCCAACCCAACATCTGAGGCATCCGTCTGAACCAAAAATTCTCGCATGAAATCTGGGGCTACTAGGACAGGGTGCCGACACAATGCGGACTTTAGCTCCACAAAAGCTTTCTCTGCCTCTGCAGTCCAGTGTATCATCAGTGACTTGCAACCTTTTGTCAAGTCAGTTAAAGGAGCTGCCAAAGTAGAGAAATTGGGAATAATTTATCTACCCCACTATTCAGGGACGGATTTCCCACTAGGCCACCTAGGCCGTGGCCTAGGGCGGCACAGCCACCAGGGGCGGCAAAATAAAGCAACATCCCCCCCCCCAAGTTAGGCCGTATTGCATCCCCATATTAAATTTACACAACGCACATTATTTGGCACACAACAGAGCCTTACCGGTCTCTGTTAAATGTGCAGTGATTGCTGATTTGCTATGGGCAGCAGGTCCCTCTCCCACTTACAAAGCTCCGCTTCAGCCAATGAATTGCCACGTATGGGGGGGAGGAGAACAGGAAGTACAAGTTAGCTGGCCTAGGGGAGAAAAAAAAGTATAAATCCGTCCCTGCCACTATTCCCAGGAAAGCCCGAACCTGCTTCTTACTGAGGGCATGGGGCCATTTCTGGATTGCCTCAATTTCTCGGGGTTAACTGTGAAACCCCCTCTCCTCAGTGCATCTAGGACTACTTGGATCTTTGGAAGGTGGGATTCTCAGTCTGCACTAAAAATCACAATGTCGTCTAAATAGACGGACGCATATCTCTGGTGTGGACGCAACAACCTGTCCATGACCCTTTGAAATGAGGCAGGTGCAGTCTGTAGTCCAAACGACATTCTCTTATTCTAAAAGTGACCTTCTGGTGTAGAGAATGCCGTTTTCTCTCAGGCTTCTTTGGCCAAGGGTATTTGCCAATACTCTTTGGTCAGATCTAAGGTGGTGATGTAGCAGGCAGGACCTAATCTTTCGATCAGCTCATCCACTCGTGGCATGGGATATCTGTCAAATTTAGACATTTCATTTAACTATCGGAAGTCATTACAAAATCGCAGAGTTTCATTGGGCTTGGGTACCAACACAATCGGGCTTGACTATTCACTCTGCGACTCTTCAATAACGTCCAATTCCAACATTCATTTTATCTCCTCCGAAACAGCCTGTGGGCCTCTGGAATTCGATAGGGTTTGACAAACACTTTGGCTCAGTAATAATGTTGTGTTCAATCATACCAGTGTGCCCAGGCAAATCAGAAAATATTCCTTTGTTTCTCTGGAGAAACTCCTTTACCTGTTGGACCTGTGACCTAGAAAGAGTGGGGGCTATTTTAATAACCTCAATGCTAACTTGTGGTATAATACTCACACCCACCATAACTGGAGCAATCTCTCTCTCTTTTCAGGGCTTCAACAAATTTATATGATAAATTTGATAGGGTTTCCGTCTCCCAGGCTGATGGACCTTATAGTTTACTTCCCCCATTTTTTCAATAATTTCAACGGGACCTTGCCCATCCTCTACGGTGGGGATCAATACGGCCACCTAAAACGGTCTTACTTTTGCTGACCAGTTGTACACTCGACTTTGCGCTACCTGGGCTGCCAGTAAGTGTTCCTTGACAGGGGCATTACCTTGGAAATGCATTCTTGCAACTGGGAAACATGTTCCATCAAACTTTTATGGGGACTGAACTCACTTTCCCAGGTTTCTTTTACCAAGTCAAGCAACCCTCGAGGTCTGCGCCCATACACCAATTCGAACAGAGAAAATCCTGTGGATGCCTGGGTTACCACCCGAATAGCAAACATCACAGCCAGCAGTAAACAATCCCAATCTTTTCCATCCCTTTGAACCACTTTTTTAAGCATCATTTTTAGCGTTTTATTAAACCGTTCAACCAGCCTATCTGTCTGGGGGTGATAGACAGATGTTCTCAACTGCTTAATCTGGAACAGCTTACACACATCAATCATTACTTTGGACATAAACGGAGTTCCTTGGTCCGTGAGTATTTCCTTAGGAAAACCTGTCCGAGTAAACATATTAAACAATTCTCGGGCTATGGCTTTGGACGTAGGTTTTCTCAAAGGAAATGCTTCCGGGTAGCGAGTGGCATATCGAGTATTACCAGGATATATTGGTGTCACCTGGCAGATTTTACTAATGGTCCCACTATGTCCATGGCAATGCGCTCGAATGGTACCTCTATTATTGGTAAGGGTACCAAAGGATTTCGAAAATGGGATACTGGCAAAGTAAACTGACAGGTTGGGCAGGAAGCACAATAATTCTTTACTTCGGCCTTTAGCCCAGGCCAATAAAACCAGTTGGTTATTCGCATCTCCATTTTCTTGGCCCCCAGGTGACCCCCCCAAGGCCTCATTATGCACCAAATCCAGAACCATCCTCCTGAATGATTGAGGTACTAACAACTGCTCCACAACCTCATCCCAGACATTAGCTACCTGATACAAAAGATCCCTATTAACTGAAAAATGAGGGAATCTCTCCTCAGCCCCAGATTCCTGGCTTACACCATTCACCACAGATACCTGTTCTCTAGCATGGGATAATGTTAGATCATGCATGTGTGCCGTAATAAAGGTACCTTTTGACACATCCAGGTCGGGGATCACAGCATGGGGAGAAGATTCCTCATCATCCTCTCCCAGCATAACCTGTAATAGGGAATCCTCCCCCCCTCAGAGGTCAGCTCAATCTTTACCAGAGCTCCTCTGTGCTTCCCAAAAAAAAGGCCGGTGTGTACCTGGGTGGAATGGGAAGGCCCACCCTTCCTTCCCTCCCATTCCAGGATCCCGGCCCTAAAAAAAAAGACAACAAAGGCAGCAACTAGCTTGCTGCCAAACACTACCCGGATCCATTCCCAGGTACACAAGAAGCTCTTAAAGGGACCAGAGACCAAATAATGGAGACATATATCTCCCATCCAGTACCCAGCCGTGATGTCCCCTACACTATACAGATATAGACTTTAGTTGCTAAAACCAATATGGGTGCTCTAAATCATATAGTCCAACCTACTCAACAATACCCACATTTCCTCCCTAAAGGCTCGTACACACACTCGATTTACGAGAGAGGAACGACCCCCGCCAGCCGATCGCTACACGAGACAAATGCCCATTTTGCCTGAGAATCGTCCGTATGTATACGTTTGGTCGGGGGTCGTTCGTTGATCCGCCTGGCAGATGTCCAACTGTACTAATTTTAGTGACCCCTACACCCCCATTTACTGCTAATTTACTAATGAGAAAGATAATAAATGAGAAATACCTTTTTAACACTGGTCTTATAATATTTTCTATATGGCTTAATAGCCCATTCAAGCTTTTATTTTACCAGCTCATGCAGTTTATTTTAAATTACATGCAGGATAGTCTTGTTGTTCTTCAATAGTAAATAAAAATGAACAGTTGGACAGATATAATTAAACACTCATAAAATCAAGTATGCATCGCATTCAAACTGTTCTTCATAAAACAACACATCTAATTATATGGTTTCAGATCACACTTTTTATACAGAGGCTTACAGTGAGAACATTCTGGATTTTAATTGTAATCTCATTTTGACTAAAAATGCTATTTTGTTTTAATATGGTATTTAGATGAACGGTCTGAAGCTATATTGTTATATTAAATGCAGTTGACCATATTATATGTAATAGATGCCTGTGGAAAGGGGGTGGGGCTAGCATAGGGGATAGGGAGGCATGTGTATTAAAATGTACTAATAAATTACAGGATTATAATCTAAAATGTATGTTTGCAAATGCGAGAAACCTGGCTGACAAAATGGGTGAATTGGAAATTATGGCGTTGAATGGAAAGTATGATGTAATAGGTATAGCAGAAATGTGGTTGAACAGATCTCACGACTGGGATGTAAATTTAGAAGGATATGCCTTGTTTAGGCAGGACAGAGAAAATAGTGACCATGAAATAGTGTCGTTTGGACTATGTTATCGAAAGGAAAAGTGCGCTGGGTTAACAAAGACTTTTAATTTCGGGAAGGCAAATTTTCACAGGTTAAAATCAGCTCTTCAGAATGTCAACTGGGATAATGTATTATCAGGTAAAGGTACTGAACAGAAGTGGACTGTGTTTAATGGGATTTTAAGTTCACATCTAAATTTATACTCTTGGGAAATAAATGTAAAAAAAATACATCCATCTCCATGTGGCTGAATTCTGATGTAAAGAGGCAAATGGAAAGGAAGAAAAAGGCATTTAAAACCTTTAAATCAGAGGGAGCGGAAAGGTCTTTTAGGGATTATAAAAACTGTGAGTGCAAGAAAGCATTCAAACTAGCTAAAATTACTAATAAAGTTAGGATAGCTGAACAAAGCATCACTAAGCCTAAACATTTTTAAGTATATTAATAGTAAGAAGACAAGGACTGAGAATGTGGCACCATTAATTAATGGGGATAAGTTAGTTACAGAGGATGGCGATAAAGCAAATGTCTTGAATATTTTTTTTTCTTTGTATACACTATAGAAGGTCCAAGTACAGATATCATAGAGTATAGCAGCAGTAATGGTATATAAGATTTAAGTTCACTTTGGTTAACCGAGGATATTGTACAGAAAGAACTAAATAAAGTTAATACTAATAAATCTCCTGGTCCGGATAAAATACATCCTCGGGTACTTAGGGAGCTAAGTTCAGTTTTATCTAGGCCATTGTTTATTATTTTTGCAGATTCCCTCATGTCTGGAGGTGTGCCTCTGGATTGGAAAAAGGTTGATGTTATTCCAATATTCAAAAAGGGTAGTCAGCTAAGTTCAGTTTTATCTAGGCCATTGTTTATTATTTTTGCAGATTCCCTCATGTCCGGTGGTGTGCCTCTGGATTGGAAAAAGGTTGATGTTATTCCAATATTCAAAAAGGGTAGTCGTT
Source organism: Hymenochirus boettgeri (assembly GCA_019447015.1). Lineage (NCBI taxonomy): Eukaryota > Metazoa > Chordata > Amphibia > Anura > Pipidae > Hymenochirus > Hymenochirus boettgeri. The sequence goes on along the minus strand of CM033470.1, from coordinate 243,883,603 downwards.
CACAGCCGGGTAATTACAGGCATGTAAGTTTAACTTCAGTGGTAGGGAAGATGCTGGAAAGTTTAATAAAGGAACATGTTCTAGAGTATGTTTCAAGGACTGACATTATAAGTAGTAACCAGCATGGATTTAAGAGGAAAAGATCTTGTCAAACTAACTTGCTTGGATTTTATGAGTAAGTAAGTAGAAATTTAGACTCTGGCTTATAGATTGGCATATAGGTACGCCAATCTATAATCTTTGGGGCACCTAGTGCTCTTACCAGTTCAAAAATACAATAGGGAAATTTCTGGTTCGGATCCCTATGTTGGATATATAGATTCCCCAAGAAAAGATAAGAATAAGGCCAGATCCCAAATCTGGCAACACACAGAGGCTTCTAGTCTTAAAGACTCAGACAAGGTAATATGCACTAAGCGGGTGCCTGTATTACACCCCCCTCAAAACACAAAAGAGGCATCTTGAGGAGGATCAGGCAGCCAGAAGGGTGCAACAGGATCTGGTAGCAAAAGTGTAAAGATTAAATTTTCATATCATAAGGAAAGCCCCTGACGCATTTCGTCCCTCTCATAGGGACTTAGAGCACTAGGTGCCCTAAATATTATAGATTGGTGTACCTTTAATATCAGGGGATTGTTTTAAACTACCTGATTGATTCCTGCTGTACATACTTACCTTTCCAGCTCTATGTCTAGGGGGGGAGGTTTATGAATATTTAACTACCTCCACCCATACCTATTCTGTTTGCATACCGGATGATTCCTATTCTTTCCTAGTTTTTAAGTGTGTGTTTTTTCTATATATTTTAGTGCATATCTAATAAAGTCTATATTTTAATTACGTATCGCCGTGTTACTGATGTGTACTCAGTTAGAGTAATAGTTTAAGAGGGGGATACTTTTTCTTTGATTTTGTGTTTGGAAGTGGATATTGTCAGCAAGGTTTCTGTGTTTGCTGACAACACAAAACTTTGTCAACCAGCAAAAACTTCAGAGGATGTGCAATCGTTGCAGGGGGATCTAGATAGATTGGGCTGCTAAGTGGCAGATGAGATTCAATGTTGATAAATGTAAGGTGATGCATTTTGGACTTTAAAATCCTTGTGCTGCTTATACTATAAATGGCTCTGTGTTAAGTGAATCCCTTTTGGAAAGGTGGGTTTTTGGTGGATAACAAACTTAAAGGAAGCAAGCAGTGCCAGGTGGCAACAGCCAGAGCCAGCATGGTATTGTCTTGTATAAAGGGGTATAGATTCAAGGGAGGAAAATGTTATTCTCCCTCTTTTCAAAGCATTGGGTTCAGAGAAGGGCAACTAAATTAATAAAGTGATTGGGGATCTTGAATATGAAGAGAGACTGGAAAAGTTACAATTATGTACGCTGGAGAAAAGGCGCTTGCGTGGGGATATGATTACTGTGTATAAATACATTAATGGGCCATACAATAAACTATCTGGGGCATTGCTCACCAATAGAGCATGTCAGAGGACATGTGACCATCCCTTTAGACTTGAAGAAAAAGGGTTTAGGCTTCAGAAGGGCTTTTCACTGTGAGATCGGTAAAGCTATGGAACTATCTTCCAGTGGACGTTGTTATGGCAGTTATCGGTCAATTTAAAAAAAAAAAAGCTGGATGAGTTTCTGCAAACAAGGAATGTTGCAAGTTACTGTTAATGATACATAAAGTAGAGTTGATCCAGGAAAATTTCCGATTGCCACTTGGAGTCAGGAAGGAATATTTTTTCCCTTCATAAATTTGGTGGGGGGGGGGGTTGCCTTTCTGTGGATCAACAGTTAGGCAGGAAATGAGGATATTGCTAGATGGGTTGGACTGGATGGACATGTGTCTTTATTCAACCTCAAATAGTATACTATACTAACTTAGTTCTTAATCTTTTAAACATGTAACTAGCACTTTTTCGTTGTTTTAAGAATTCATGTATGTCCTATGTGAAATAATTCCCCTTTAAAATACTTCCCCTTTAATCTTTTATCCCTTAGTAGAATGTTGTAGGAAGGGGAGGAGTATTGTGGTCTAGTTCACACCCTTTTTAAGCACTGTAATTATCACTGGTTTGCACTTGAGAAAGGGTGCATGTTGCCCAAAACATGTTGTGCTGGATTTTGTGATATTTGTTCATATAAAACATTTTGTTTCACAGCTGAGACTATGGCTGACTGTCTCTCCCTACCTAATATTCCTGCTTACTAACTTACTAATACATATGGAGTGTATGTGGATTACTCTACAGATGGAGAATTGAGACACCATATTAGATATTGTTGCTGTATAGAGCACCCAGCATTTTTTTTTGTTTATAGCAGTTGACTATAAACTCACTGCAAAATGTTTACCTTACAAGTTTTTTGTAATGTAACATAGCGTTCTTTCATAAGTTTATTATCAACTATTTTAGTACTTTAAAAGACCAAAGTCTAATGGCAAATTAAGTTGTGTAATAATTTAGTAAAGATGAACTTAAAGGCTATGTCCACCCCGAAAATAAATTTTTAATATTATGCTCCCCCATGTCCCCCAGCCCCAACCGCATATTTTTCAGAAAGCCCCCCAAACTCTTACTTACCTCCCCTCGATCCTCCGCCGCACTGCCGGCCCTCTAGAGGTAAGTAAGAGTTTGGGGAGCTTTTTAAAAAAAAAAACATGCGGTTGGGGCTGGGGGACATGGGGGAGCGAATATTAAGGGTTTTTTGCTAGGGGGAGGGATAGTAGAACGGGAGGGAGAGGGAGGGAGAGGGAGGGGGAGGGAGGGGGGAGAAGGGCTGCAGCACGCATGGCAGGAATCTCCGGGAGGCAGGTAGCAGGCAGTGTCCTATATGGACGTAGCCTCCTGGGGGCAGTTTTTGGAACTGTGGGGGGGACTACAGGAGAACCAGATGGAGTTGGGATGTGAGGTAAGGATTAAACTACACTACATGGTGGGGCCAGTAGTTGGGGGGATTATAGTTTTGGGGGTGGACATGCCATTTAACCTCTAAGTACTAATGCCCTTTCATTTTTCATGCTCTTTATCTTCTAGGATCAGCTACCATCCAATTCATTAGGCAACAACTCAATGGACTTTAATAGGTGTAATCATCTGCCAATCACTATTAAAAAAGAAAGAGAGGAAAAATTAAGCAATTGTGATTAAAGGGATATGTAAACAGAAAAAAGCAAAATTTCCAGTTTAGATACCCTTTAGTTTATATAATAGTATTTTTAGATTAATAAATGTAATAGTTTAGACTCCTAGTACAAAGTGAATCACTACTAGTTCTAATGGGGCTGGGGTTGCTTACAGAATGTCTATTTCATTACATTACATTATTGAAAGTCTTTCATATGCATGATTTACTAAAACAAAATGCAGTGGGTGTAGGGGAAGTGACTTAAGTGACTGGGCTCTTACCACTGGTCCATCTAAGCTACACACTGATAAGCATGCTCACTTGGCAGCCCTGTATACACATTTTTAATAAAACATTTTTTCCTTTGAATATGAAACTAAAAATAAAAAAATAACAGCACAAACAATACTCAAAACAGAGGTAGCCAATGAAGTCAGTGGATATAGTCCATAGTGACCTCCCAACTCCCAAAACTAAAATTGAACCCACTACTGGCCCTAATGCGGAATGTTACTGCAGTGTTTGTCCAAAGTCCCAGAAAGTAAAGAGTAGGAGGTGTCAGTGAGTCAATTTTGTTTTACAAAACTAAATTGGCAGTTGGAGGTGGGCTGGGGTGCCCTACATTATGGTAAAAAATGTATTTTAGGGGTGGACATAAACTCCATTTAGGAGAACTGCATTTCTCCATGCTTTGCCCTGTAAATGTCTAATGAATTTAAAGGGTATCTCCACTCATAATATTGACTTTTAGGAATCCAGTTCTATTGAAGAACGTTCTTTAATAGAACTGGATTCCTAAAAGTCAATATTATAAGTGGAGATACCCTTTAAGTCATTTGTAGTGGACTTTTCTTGTCTGGAAATTTTTTTTTTTTTTTTTTAAATCATTCTTTGATTGAATTCCACATGGTGTTAACATAATCAAAAATAAGTGTCCTAATAGATTTAGAGCATTTTCCATATTTTTGGTGAAGATTTTTAAAAAAGTATTAGAAATATTTGTGTTTGGCAAAAAATTCACCCAGATATTTTACAAAATTTTCCTCACTTAACACAAGATTTTTGCTGTGTTTGAAATGAATGGCTTCAACGCTTTATAGATACATTGAAGCATTTCTACATTTTTGTAGATATAGCTGCCATTAAAAAAAACTAGCAAATAGTGCTCCATTATAAATATGGCCTTACGATATTGTTAGTTTCATTACAATCTTGCATACTGCAAACTTTATTTGAAAGGATAGAAACATAAATATGTTTTTTTTTTAAATTTAATAAATTGTTTTTAAAAATTTTTTACAGTTAATTACAAAAGTTCCTTATGTTTATTATAGTATTAAGGTAGGAATAATACCATGTGAGTATTGCCAACTTGGCTGAAATATTCAGATGCTTTTATACAGCATGATGAAATACTAGTGACAAAAATAGCAGTGCTGTGAAAAATCAGAATTAAATGAATTTTCCCAAGCATATGAACTTTAATGGTAGTACATGTTAAAACTGGTTGAAATAAGACTTTATTATAACGGAAAACATTGCACTCGGAACATATTGGATTTTTTTTTTATTCTTTTACACTTACATTGTCAAACTAATCCAAATCTTGACACTTTATTTTAACATGCAGAGCTTTTGCACTTGACACATGACACATATGCCAATAAAATGTTTGCACGTTTCTAAATAACAGCTTGTCCTTTTTGTTAATCAATCTTTTTAAGAATGAAGCACACCATACTATGAAAAATTAATTAATGAATTAATGAACTATAAAGTGCAAATGTCTTTCTAATTAGAATCCAGTATTCAAAGTTCTGTCAAAGGAATAATAAATTTGAAAGGAAACTTTTGAATGTCAAAAAGCTTTGAAAACACTGTACATTCATTGTTTATAAAACAATCCAAAGCATTGGTTTCAGAATAAGGATTTCTTCCTTTTATATGTATGTATATGTGTATACATGAGTATGTATATGTGTGTGTGCATGGAGTGTGTATGTCAGAGCAAATGTGTCAAAACTTCCTTGGCTTCCAGATGATATACTGGATACAAAAACACAATGAAAACAAGGTTAAACAAATGTTTTGATCAGGGTTACTAATAGGGCAATAATCAAGTAAGCACATCTTACCTGACTGCACTCCCATGATGCAGTAATTACTTTGCAGGAGTGCAGTCAGGTAAGGAGCACCAGCTGGTGACAGGTAAAAAGCTTAACTATGTGGGTATTGTAACAGAGAGGGGATTTGATATTGGGTGCGATATTGCATCTTCTTGATAGTTTAGAGGCAGCATCTTCTTTTTTTACTTTAGAGGTACCCCCTAGTACATAATAGATTACCTGCAGGTGCAATAATAAAGGCTCTGCATCATCCAGTGGGTTAAAGGGTAAGTCCACCCCTCACATGAAAAACTATAGGTAACACCCCCCCAAACTGCAATAGTTAGAAAGATGAAAGTTACAAGACTAACACAATGTCATGTTACCACAATGTCATGACATGCTGCACAATGTCATGTTACATCTTTTTTGCTTTCTGGTTCTGTTAGCAACTGTCAGTAATGTATATGACAGTTGACATCAAATCCAATCACTAGACATTATTCCCTGTTATTTTCTAGCTCTGAGCATGTGCGAGCTCAGAAATCTAGAACAATAGGAGGCAGAGGAAAGGGCATTTACATCTGTCAGTGTTCAAACTATTACCTAGACCTCGCATGGGTTGAAGTTCCATGCAAGGCTTCTAAATACAAAACGGAAAAGGCACATAACAGCAGCAGCAGAGAGGTGATGGAACAAGGGCTGGTAAGTATATTTTGAAGTCTTGCATGCAACTATAACCCATGCAAGGTCTAGGTTTGGAGGGAGGGTGAAAACCTATATACAAATTTTCATTTTGGGCTAGGCATTCCATTAAAGGGGAGTATCCTTTTAATTTATTACCTAGGCTATGCAGCTAAAAAGAGATAATGCCATAGCAAGTAGGGAAGAAGCTGTATCTGTACATCTGTACACAAATAATTGCACCAACCAGACAATCTCTTTCTTACCATTTATTTTTTACTGCCACTTACCCGCGTCAAAAAAATCCTTATTAACGTAATTAATACTGTGTGACATAAAATGTCTAAATTATCTGTAAGATAAAATAAAGCTACTTTTTGTCCACCCCACCTTTAAATCTATACATATCTCCCCCATCCCCCACACTCAGAGATTGTTATACTAACTTACCTCTTAGAGGTCCCTGAAGCTCCTTTTACTTACCTCTCTCCTATGCCCAATACCATGCTTGTTAAGTGACTGCAAAAAAAGTGAAAAACCCATGCAAACCCGATAATGCATGAGGTAGCGTTGGTTTACACTAATTTTTCTGGTTAATGGGCTATATTGCCAGTCTATTCTTGCTGAAGATGGTTATATGTTAAAGTTACATTATTGTTCAGGTTCATTATTGTACAGGTTCCACAAAAAGACTGGCATTAGGCTAAACACACTAAAAACAATCCCTGGAGTAGACTGTTTGTCCGCCTATTAACAGAAAAGGAAATATTTAGGTTGTAGTAATACTGTATCTATAAATGTACAAAAACATAGTAGTATGCAGACACCATATGGTTAAAAAGCATGCCCATCCCAATAGGATAATTTGTATCTAACTAGATCACCCCCAAACTTCAAGACTGTTGTAGTTATTTTGAATAAATGAGTGCCCAGATGCATTCAACTGTATTTATTATATAAGGGCAGGTGGAATCAGAAATTGCAGGTTTTCTAACTAGTTATATCCATACATGTCAATCACCAGTTTATGTTTATTTTGATATATGATTTGATTTGTGTGTATAAAGCAGTGGAGCAATGTTGCACAGAAAGTTTAATAGAAATCAAATTAAGGCAAATATATCAAGGCAGAATTATTACCCATTATATCTCTGCTAACCCTGATCATTGAAACATTTACATCTGTCCCAATTTTCATTCAAGCAGGCTATTCCCACAAAACCTAAATCAATATCCCCGCACTAAATACTTACAGGGAGATGTAATAAAAGTTCTTATCAGAAAATTATGCTAATTTTACCCCAAACAATCAGATGTTGGCTTTCAAAAGTTAAATAACAACTGAATGGTTGGGGCAAAATTAGCACCATTGTTACTGATAAGAACTTTTATTACATCTCCCTGTTTATATTTAATGCCACTTCAATGGCTTTATAAATAGGCAAATGGTTATTTCTAAACTGCATTTTAATGTGTTATAAAGTTAACTCATGTAATCCCTTTTATTGGCCAGCTGTAATAAAAAATGTACAGAAATACGACACTACCCTTGCTGCTATGATGGAAAATAAGGGCATATGCTTACAAATGCAAATTATGTCAGCATTTTATAAGCCAGTTATATGTTGAGATATATACTAGTGGCCAGCATTTAGGTAATTAATCCATACTGGTTATCAAACAAATGCCTGTCATTTGCTTATTATAGTTGGGAGATATGTTATTACGTGTGAACCATGGACTGGATATATATAAGTTATGATGGTTAAAAAGATCTAAATTGCTGAACCAACCTGCAGAATATAAAATCCTTGTATATAACATTTATGAAAGGAAACATGAGTGCTAACAGTTTAATGTTACCTTTGTTTCTGAGCAAACACTTCAGCAAATAAAATGTGACTATAAACAATTGAAGAACTCCACAGTTCAGATATCATATCTTATTATTATTTACTTGATTACTTTAAAACAGGTAACATCACATTCACAAGGAATAGTTATTTTACATTTGTCTTTAGGTATATTCAATAGTATTTTATATTTTTGTACAGAAAATCTTACTGACATTTCTGTCTAAGTTATCTTTTGCCGTCAAGATCTCCAGCTGTTGCTTTAGCATATCTTTTTCTAATTATTTTGCACCAAGCAAAGTGGCAGTTTACTTTCCACTTGGGACTTTGATATTCATATTGGATCCAATCTGTCTTACATAAACTTTGCAATCAATTTCAAGTGAAATTCTCTTGTCAACTAAGGGAAGGGCACAACAGGGAATATTGAGTTCTTTTGGTTAAGCTTAAGGCATTATAGTTAGTAAAAAAAAAAACATAATCAGTAAAACATAAAACTGTAAATGTTCATGTAGCAAGAGCATCAGTTTCCTAATTTCATTCTGAATACTGCTTAAAGGGTAACTGTGGTCTCAAATTCTTCCAAACTAGTAAGGATTATATAAAAAGCCTTCCATCACACCTTCAAAATAAAACCTAAATCACATCTCTAGATAAAATTTGTGAGAGGTTATTGCTGGAAAGGTTCAGCAATGTAACTTCCTGGTTAAACTCTTCTTGTTTTTAGCCGTGTGACCAGCTTGTAGTCATGTGACCAGCCTGTCTGCATTTATAGTCGCCCCTTCTCAACTGTCAAATTTTTCCTCAGGTACTTCCTATTTTCCCCAGCATTAAGTCTTAACTGAGCATGCTTCTCCCCTGGGGGGAAAGTGCCAGCAGAGGTCAGGTGATGTCACTCAACCTACTGGAAGCAGGAAGTTTGAACATTCACCCCAATGTAATTTCTCACAGGCTCCAGCCAGAGGTGTGATTGTTGGCTCAGTGTAAAGGAAATACTGCAGGCTTTCATTTAACCCTAACTTGTTTTGAGACCACAGTTGCCCTTTAACATTTTTACATTTTATGTTGGAAGTTTGTACAAGAGCTGCTCTACAATGCTAGTACATTTGTATATTGTACATGGCTGTCATTACACACTGTGATTTGGTAATAACAGATAAGTATAGTAGCAATAGTAAACAATACTCAAATTTATAAGGAAGTGATAATATATATAACCCAAATGAGGAATCTACACATAAATTGAAATTTGGTTACAATATGACTAGGATCTGTAAAAGGTCCCCACTAAACAAAATTACATACATAACAAAAAAACATACGTAGATATCACCTGAAATTCATGGCGTAGAGAGAGACATAGCTGCTTTACCTCTTTAATTAAAATGAAGCCTATTTGATTATTGGGGATAACTTTTAATGTTAGTATTATTATTATTAATTATTATTAAGCAATGATTTTGTGACATTAAATCCTTAAAAAGGAAAGCAAACTTCAACTTAATACAACATAAATGAATGGCATTTTTTAATCCTGTACAATTTTTGCACCTTTCTAAATAACGATATGCCTTTTCAACAAATTTACAGTTTTTTGATGATTTTTGGTGGAAAGACTTATCACCCCTTTTTTTGCCCTTTTATAAATTGCAGTAATGGCAATTTTGGTGCTAAAACTTCATATTGCAATTTTAGAAACTTGCCTGAACATCGCTTTTCCCCATACAGTACCTTGTTAAGTTTTGCGCTACAGTGAACTTACTTGGTATTGTGTTGGGATTGCTGGGCTATTTCCAAAAACATTTTTCTAAATAGCGCAGTGCCCTAAAATAACTCGAAAACCCACCACATATTTTATTACATGGGGTTGTGTGGGTTTTATACTTATTTTAGGGATATTGAATCTCCCTGATAGCCTTTCTGTCTGCTATTCAGACAAGTTACATATTAAAAATCTGATAATCAGACTCAAACTTCCAGTTAATTAATCCCCCATGTTAATTTCAAGGCCTTTATTGGGTTACCCTGAAGTCCACTTGGGATCGGAGACATTCATTAAAATGCACACTTTTTGTTCAAAAATGTGCTCCTCTGAGATTTTTTGAGTTAAAACAAAAGTTAAATTGTAAAGCTAAAATACACCTGCAAAGAGCATCCAGGGCAAAGTCAGTGATTCAACAAGGTCTTCGGTGCAGCCAACGAGCAATTACTTTTGCATGTGACAGGAGACTGTCATCTTCAAACGCAAAGCATTCCATGAGCAGATTATTTCAAATTACATTTTATTATATTGGCTTGCAAAGAAAGGCTAAGCTCTATTCATTTTGCGTGTTAATGGAATTCATACTTTTTTTTCTTTAATATATTGTTTATGACATGTTTGGAGTTCTTGAGATAGCAGCATGCATTCTTGAGAGTTGCTTCAAACAGTATCAGATAACAGCTGGATGTTGGACTAGGGATTTTATCTTTCTATTGTACCAATGGCAGTGATTAAATTGAACTGTCGGAACAAAGCTTTTGCATGGCAGGCTGTTGAACAGTGAAATGAAAGAATGGCACACTTCAAAGATCAGAGAAACAAATTATAAGATGGAAACATTCATATGCTGTAGTTTTTCCTGTATCTGAATTTAAGTCTAACATTTTTAACACACGGCAGGAAATTAGAGCTTTTATGATTAGAAGAAACATGTTTTTATCAGCTGACTTGTTAACTGTAGCTGTTAGGCAATGTCACAAATCCAAACATGCATCCAAATCTGGAAGCAATACAAAGAAAATAACTGTTTAAATAATAATAATAATAATAAATAAATATGTAAATAATTCAAAGTATAAATCGGAAAAAAGTTGGGTTCCATAGTGGTTATAGAGCTATTCAGTGGAGCATGGGGCAAGAGAGTCATTAAATGCCAATGGGCCTGCATGGCATTAGTTACTTAAGGTGCACATACATACAGCTAACCTGGCAGACCTATCATGTGACATGCAATCAATTTCACTGGAACCGCCTTGCCGGATCTTCTTTGCAGACAACATAAAATCGCGAAGTCCAACCTGTACCCATTTATTTTGCGATCGTATGTAATTTGCAAAAAAGATCTGGCAAGGCAGTTTCAGGCGAAATGTATTGTATGTTGCATGATCAGTCTGGCAGGTAAGCTGTATGTATTGGCATCTTTAAGCTATGGTATCGCGGCTTTATCAGCAGTCTGCGTAGCCTCTTTCCCGAAAGGGGAGTTGGCTAGGGTTGTGGGAAACATACAATCTCAAGCGTTCTTCCTATGCTGTGCATAGAGAGAACGCTCAGGACTGTGTGTTCCCTGATTTTTGAAAAATGACAGACAGGATCTGTCATCCTTCAAAAATCTTAATTGCATGTACCCAGCTTTAGTTCCAACAGCAAAAATAAAACCTAAATTATTAAATGGGCTCACCAGTGCTTAGTAAAGTGGAATAATTAAACATATTACATTTTGGGTAAAATAAGGCAGAAATCCATCACACAGGATTGCTGCCTCAAACTTCCAAAATTATTTTTTTTTAATTTTTGTTTTGCTCTTCTTTAAAACATAAAAATCATAATAATTTCACTGGTGAGCCTTTTTAGAATATGCATTGCAGCATGGAATGCACAGTTAATGAGATTGTTTATACCAGACATTAAAGTCTGAGAGGGCTGTTTTCCGTTTCCGGTGTTAAAGTTGTGCTAACTGGTTTTAAATCTTTAACTCATTCTTTGCACCAGCTGCTCAGGTTTTGCAAAAGATACCCGCGCAATTGGCGCAATCGATTTCATATTATGTTGGCACTATATTTAGCGTGAGTTTTTAACGCCAGCTTTCTGGATTTACTTGCACATTTGGGTGGGGAGATTAAGGATCGTAAGGATGTTGTGGCTGCATCCTGACATTACTATGCATGTTACAAGTTTCTTAGATGTGTACTCCCTTATAGCTGTCTCAGACTCTTTCTAAAGATGGCCTCTTTTGCAAGTCAAAAAGCATTTTTGCCTTTATTATGCTTAGGAGTCATGATATCCAAACAATATTAAGCATTTTCAACAGCTCCAGATTAATGCAAAATCATAATGTTAGAGGCCTGGCAACAAATAGGACTGTAAGGATTCTATGAATTTTAGAGTTTCTACTAAACATTAACATAGCAATGCAACATCCTACATGATTGCCAATACCCACGCTAAACCCATGCAAACACATTTACTGTATTGTGATGAATGAAAGGGGTTTAAGACTCCATTTGCAGTGCATGCTTAAATGTTTTTAGAAAGACAGAAATAATGCAAGTTTTGTTTATGTTTATAATATGAAATAATTTGAGGTCTTAAAACGCACAAAGAGGATAAGAAGGAAATCAGATTGAAATACGAGGTGCAAATCTTCTACTCAATATTGTGAATGGTTGTAGCCGTATAAGTCGAGTAGCATATACTAAGAGATGAGTACTGTAGGATAAGGTGATACCTTTTTATTATGGACTAACAGTTCATTTTTACAGACAAGCTTTCGAGAGATACACTTCTGCTTGACCTGAGGAAGAGAGAAGTGAATCTCTCGAAAGCTTGTCTGTAAAAATGAACTGTTAGTCCATAATAAAAAGGTATCACCTTATCCTACAGTACTCATCATTTAATATTGTGAATGGGAAAGGGTGATTATAAATATTATTGCATCACACTGTACATTAGAATAGACCAACAATTAATTCTAAAGGAACCCTAAATGCAACGATAATCAGAATGGTCTATTACCAAAGGAAAATAGAAATGTCTTAAAGGAGAACTAAACTTACATTTTTAAAAACCTAATGTGAAAGTTTTTCTCCACAGAACACCCATACTTTGTAAGTTTCTTCTCTAGAAAGTTGCACTTAGTACATGTGAGAAATAGATTCTGTAATTAAGGAGGTTTCCATATTGTTACCAGTACCACCCACAGCCCATGAAGTCATCAAAGAGCCACGCCCCCTGACCCAAGTATTCACTGTCTCTATGCACAGTTTTCTATACAGATGTCTCCACACCAATTTGGAAGTCCCTGATAAGACTTTGAAAGCTGCTTGTTACCCTGCAATGTATTTACCAATCAGTGTGAGTTGCTGTTAAATAAACTGCAGGGTAACAAGCAGCTTTCAAAGTCTTATCAGGGACTTCCATATTCCATTTTTTTTAATTATTCTTTACCTAGCTAAAAAGAATATTCAGTGCTTATTCAGTGTTTGCGCACCGGGTAAGGCACCAGGTTTGAAAATACACAGTTCAGAAGGACACAAGTTCAATACCCCAGACTTACATTTTTTTTTGTTTTTATTATATTCCATGCAAAAAATAAAGCTTCTAAATGTACCTCAAATTTCTGCTTACTCCCTGGTGGTGCATCTGGTAAGATGCCAGTTTTAAAAACACACAGTTCAGGTAACAAGCTCCAATCCTCAGACTTACCTTTTTTTTGTTTCCACTATATAGTAAAAGATTCTACATGTACCAGTGATCAATATATTATCTCTATTAGCCAAGAGGTAAGAGCTCTGCTTTTAGCAAGACAGAGTAAATGTACAAGTTGCAGGTTCTATTCCACAGTTTTTGCTGAAATATAAGTATTCCGTTTCTTACATCCATACTATCTATGAAATACACTGCAAAGTTTACTTTTCTTTTTGTATGTAAAGTGAAGGATTACATCATTGGAGAGGAGCATTGAATGTGTTTGAAAACAAAAAACTGAAATCCCTGTTCTGTGTCAGGGAGAGGGAGGATCTATGTAATGTAATGTAATTGTCTGTCAGCTTCTAGGAAGCAAGGCTGCAACTTCCTTGTTTTGATCTGTTGAGAAATACAGAGCATGTGCCTGTACGCAGACACTTAGCTGGGGGTTTACCCAGCTTAGGTGGATTGTGGGAGCTGACCCTTAGTACTCACAGGTTATTTTCATAAATCACCCAATGGCCACAGCAAAGGGAGAGGTGAGACACAGCTTGTTGTATGTTTGTGAATGTGCTATTGGGACAATGTTGTTTGGAGACTTTAGTAGTTCTCCTTTAAAATGTATGTATCCCTGAATCAATTGCATTTAATAGGTCTTCTTTAACAAAAATGATTAGTGACACCCTTAAAATCTACCAAAGTGCCTTAAAAATGCCCAGATAATATAAATTCTCTGCAGCCAGTGTTAATCAACATCTCTAAATGTGTAAAATGGTCTTTATTTGGGTTCTTTTATTTGCTATTTAACTATAAAATTTCCTTGGACAAAAAAAAACCTTCTAAATGAGTTTTATTTTCTTTATTTTGAAAGTCTCTTAACATTTAAGATTGTTAGAAGGAATACATAATTAAACAATTATCCACTGGAGAGATTAGTAACATATTGGTTTGTAATGCATTACTGCCTCAAGAAGCAAAAGGGGATGTGTTAGTGCTGGGGAATTATACCTAAGAAAATCATGTACTGAAAGAACTGTATCAGGAGGCAGAGCATAAGGTTAACTTATTCTATGCTCCAAGCATAAATATACTGTATTAGAAGTTAGTATGCATTAACCATTTACTAGAGCAATTCAACTACTAAAAAAATATAGAAACAGGATTTATTGTGATGGTTTATTTGTAATAAGTAAAGAGACGGCAGTTTTATGACATTTAAAAATGTAAAAGAGATTCAGCTTCTTAAATGTATTGTAATGGACATATACACCAAGGCTCTGTTAAAAAAGTGGAAGGGTTAAAGAATTAAATGTGATTATTAAACTCTGCACATACGTGTGTGTAATTATTGATACCCTGGAATTCATTTCCTGTCAATTCAGCTACTACCAGGCAGCTAACATTCAGGGAAAAAATAAAACTAAAGAAAGAATGTTTATTCTGTATCAGTCTCTGGAATAGTTGGAAGAACTTGACAGACAGGCTACACAGAAGCAGGGCAGGTAAAGAGATACAGTCAGAAATGCAAGTCACGGGTCGGTGACAGGAATGAGCCAAAAATGCAGATTAACAAGATGCTTGAGGCAGAGATGAAGCCTAAACTAGGGTCAGAACCAAATATTAGACCAAGCAGGTATCAGGTATGAATAGTACTGAGGTGGCAGCACAGACAAACTGCATGAAACTTTGTTGGGGAATTTAATATAACAAATTATGATTAGCTGAGGAATAAGCAACAGCTTATCTATTTAACTTGTCTAGGAAAAGCTGATGCATAGGTGCTGTCATATATAGGATTATTTTAGTACAGAGGGTTCTATTGCAACCCTATGGGCAGAAGATTTAGGACAAACTGTGCATTTCAATACAGAATATAATACACAGAACATACATTTTAGCCTTGAGTAAAAAGGGCCAAAAACATTATCTATCCTAAACCCACGCTAACAATTCCAGAGCTTATTGGAGGAGAGCCAGTGACAGAAACAATCTGTTTTTTCTTATTGCTATGTAGTGGTATCAGAAATTGTGTTCTTACATAGTTAGCCTTTTTGGTGTCAGTCGGGAAAACTTCCTAAAATAATATCTGATTGTATTCAGTTAGATCAACTGGACTTGAAGTTTAGTTCTTGAAGATGTTTCGCTAGTCATCCGACTGGCTTTCTCAATTCAGAATGACTTGTACAAGAATCTGTTGGCCTCAAAGTACCCTGGAAAGTCCCAATTAACATATGACAGCCACTTGTAAGGGATCTTCTGATGCAAGGTGTGATTGCATTGAGGCTAGGAGGTGTTATTGAAACTGCCCAGAGTAAGGTGTCAATACAGCATTGTACATGGCAGACAGTTGGTGTCGACCCCCCCCCCCCCCACAAACACACACACACACCTCTATTCAGGCTTGGTTTCTTTATTTTCACATAAATGGCCTCATTGACACCTCTCTTGAATCAGTTCTGTTCCTTTGCCAAGATGTTGACATTACAATCTTCAAAAGTAAGTCCAGTTGATCTAACTGAATACAACAGATATACCATGATCGTTATGAATGAAAACTTTCACAAGCATCTTCCTGAAATGAGTGTTTGCAGGGTGGGATACCTGCTGATGCTATTGGACACGTACCCCACATTTTTCTCTGTTTTCTCATTTCTGAATATAAATACTAAACAATTTAAAGCCTGGCTACAGTCTTAATAGTAGAGCACTAGTATAAGGACAGAGCTACGAGCTAGGCTCATTGGTATAAAGTGAAAAGCTATGTGCTAGGATCACTGGCATAAAGTCAGTGCTAAGTGCTAGGATCACTGGTATATGTACAGAGCTACATTAGCACTGGTATAAGGACAGCACTACATGCAAAAATCACTGATATCAAGACACAGTGGCAGCCACATGCTGGGATCACAACTAGACCAATGTTCACCTTTATGACAGATCTGGTTTAGTTCCTGCTGAGGATATTATATATCTTATAATACGTAAGTGTGATATTTTATAATGGGAGCTGCAGTGGTATATATCCTTATAAAAATCACTCAGCTATGTCACTAAGTGACTCATTTCTTATATTTCTTATATCCCACTACTCCCCCCATTCCAGTGTTCATGCCTGGGCAATGACTGAGCATTTTTTGCAGTGTTTAACTTCACTAACAGAACCTGCTGGAGCTGCTTCCTGTCACTTCATAACCAATGTCTCTCTCCTCCTCCACAAAGATTTGTTTAACCGCATAGATGCTGGGCTGGGATGTTCCTTTCTACTGGGTTTAAGTTACAGATGGTAGCTTGGGGATTTAAGGTGGAAATAGGGACAAGGCTAGAATTTAAAATGCGAATGGGGTGAGGGAATCTGATACTTATGTATTATAAGAAATAATGCACCCCTTCACATTATAATATAAGGACATTACGCCACCTTGGAGTTCCCTGTCCAAGGTTGCCTATGGCCTCGTGCTTCTATATGGTCAGGGAACTCCTCGGTGGCATAATATCCTTATATTACACTGTAAGGGGTGCATTATCCCTTATATAATAAAGAAACAATTATGCATATGTATAGGTATGTGTTCACACATAAATGAATAAAGACATAGAGATATATATATGCTTTGTACCTTGTAAGGTGTAGGCCACACCAGCATGATTTCTCCCCCCGCATCCGATCCTTTAGTGCATGAGAATTGCAGCTCGGTGCATTTCAATGTGGGTGGCCATGTTGCATGTGCTGTGCTGCTATCCATTTTCGGAGCACACGTGATCACCATTTTTATAAACAACCAAAATGAATTATTGACTCACAATGCCCTTCAGAAATCACAGGTGCGTCTGGCCATTCTGCTGCCCATTTTGATAATCTATCTAGGTGCTGCAAGCAGACCTAGATAGATTATCAAAATGGGCAGCAGAATGGCAGATGAGATTCAATGTAGATAAATGTAAGGTGATGCATTTGGGATTTAATAATCCCTGTGCCACCCACACCATAAATAACTCTGTGTTAAGTTCATCTGTAATGGAAAAAGTTTTGGGGGTTCTGGTAGATAACAGACTTAGCTGTAGCAAACAATGCCAGGTAGCAACAGCTAGAGCTAGCAAGATATTGTCTTGTATAAAAAGGGGAATAGATTCAAGAGAGAAAAATATTATTCTCCCTCTTTACAAGGCACTGGTAAGGCCTCATTTGGAATATGCGGTGCAGTTTTGGAATCCCATATACAAAAGGGACATCTTGGAAATTGAGGCAGTTCAGAGAAGGGCAACTAAATTAATAAGGGGAATGGAGGGGCTTGAATATGCAGGCAGATTAGACAAGTTAGGGCTGTTTACATTGGAGAAGCGGCGGTTGCGTGGGGACATGATAACCTTGTACAAATATATTAATGGCCCATACAGTGAGCTCTCTGGTGCATTGTTCACTAATAGGTCATATCAGAGGACACGTGGACATCCATTAAGGTTGGAAGAAAAGAAGTTTCATCTTCAGGTTAGGAAAGGTTTCTTTACAGTGAGAACGGTGAAACTGTGGAACTGTCTTCCAGCAGATGTGGTAATGGCAAGTTCATTAAATAGATTTAAAAAAGGCCTGGATAAGTTTCTAAAACTAAAAAATATTGAGAATTACTGGTATTAATGTATATAGATCTGGTTGATCCAGGGATACTTTCCGATTGCCGTTTGGAGTCAGGAAGGAATTTTTCCCCCTTTTTAGCTGGGTTTTTTTGCCTTCCTCTGGATCAACTGTTAGGTAGGGTTAAAAAAAAAAGTGAATAGGTTGGACTTGATGGACGTATGTCTTTATTCAACCTTAATTACTATGCTGGCAAGCAGAAGGCCTGGTTCAGAGGGCTGGGTGATCAAGGGATTCTAAGTAAAGTTCGCCAAGTTTTTTTAACAAACAAAGCTAGCAATGAGGGTGGGCTAGGGTCCCCTACAATATGTAACATACCCTTTAATTGAAAAAACCAAAAAAATAGACACAGTCAAAAAAAGCCTATAAACATAACTAATAGTGGTGTAGTTTTAACAGTGTATTAATATGGGGATATATAATTCTTATATAATTCTTTTGTAGAAATAAATATATGCACATTGTAATAATATATATGTTTGATATGGCTTTACATGTAATAACTAATAATGAATAAAATATGCACGGACACTTTTTAGCACTAAGTTTAAAGGACATGTCCACCCCCCAAAACTATAATCCCCCCACTACTGGCCCCACTCTGCAGTGTAATATAATCCTTACCTTACATCCCTGCTCCAAATGGTTCTCCTATAATCCCCCCCCCCCAAAGTCCCCAAAACTGCCCACCAGGAGTACTGCAGAGTCCATATAGGACTCTAATAAGCAAACAATGGTGGAGGTGCATTCTATCCCAACCAGTGGGTGCAGACGCCTCGTGGGGTGCTTCCCTCAGGAACCAGCAGTAACAGTAAATAAAGAAGCTGAGGGACGAACTCCAAACAAAATTTCAGTTTATTGTGAACCACACATCACGCATAACACAATGTTTCGGGGGAATGCTACCTTCTTCAGGTGATAAAGTGCAACTGCGCTCAGGGAATTTAAGGACTGTGAATCATTAAAGTCCAACCCCCAAATTGGGAGGAACCAATCATAGACAGGAAATTAATACAATTTGTGCAAGTTGCTAAAAAACATAAAAATGATTAATGATTAATGATTTTTATGTTTTTTAACAACTTGCACAAATTGTATTACTTAGTGCAAGTTGTTAAAAACATCCCACACTTAAGGTGTGGGATCTGCATGCCAGGGACATGACGCCACAGCACCGCTGTAGCGCTGGTTTCAGTAGTTGCTCCTACACGGACCTACCTGTATCCCCTTTGGAAAATATGAGCATTTGCCTTTATTGTGGAAAATAAAAAGGAGCAGATTGTGAGCATCTTTAATACATTGGGAGTTCTTTTAATTCTATTCCACACATATGGATGAATAATTTTATAATACAGGATGAAGTAAAACGATCCACAACTGAGTAAACCTTTAACGCATTAAATCAAAGACAGCGTTTAATGCAATCCAAGGCTACAATTATGCAAATGTGATAAAATTCTGATTATTTATTTTTTTCAACATAATAAACCTCCACTCTTTAGATATGTCAGCAATTTTAAAGTTTTTCTTCCTGAAAGATAATGTAATTTCCCCTTAAACCATAATCATATTGTTGCTAGCAACATCTCATTGCAATCTTCTGTGTACAATATCCAGAAACTTGGACTACAATATTGGCTGGAGATCTCATTTTCTTTTATTAACAGTAAAAATCAAATCTTTTGATGATTAAAAATAACCGCAATCTGATTAACCACAAGTTTAAAAAGCTCTTGAAAAAGTAAAAGTGCTTTGCTCGTGCATATCGCTTTTTAATTAGCTAATTAATTTTCTCTTGGTTGTATTACAATATTTGAAACACTGTTAATGTCATTAGTGGAAAACACACTGTATTTTTTTTGTAAAGCATTGAAGTATGAGCCTATCAAACAGCTCAGGCCAGCAATGCAGAGGTTATTAACATTAATTATTTTACAGACCACAGAGACATTTTTTCTTGGGTAGAAAGTGTTGCTCCTGTATCTTGTGCTAATAGAAGAAAGCAGTTTTCTTAGCAATTTGTTTGCTAAGTGAATTGACATTTTATACACGTGTTAGAATCGTGTAAACCTCACTAAGGGGTAACACAACTATAGCCCCTTGTTTGCAGCGTCTACGAGAGTATCGCAATGGACACTAATGCATTCACTGCAAGCTATTCACCAGGGGCTGCGGGGCTGGACATACGCTATATAACGCCTATTGATAGCTTGTGTTAAATAGTAAAATCCCTTCTGTGCGATGGGTAAATTTCCCCAATATAGTCTAACCCCCAGTCTGACACATTCAATAAATGATTCAAGGGCAGGAACAAGCACCTGAGCAGGTGGCAAGTAATATAGAGCCTTGAACAGCCTGAACTGCTGCAGCTGGACTTGTAATCTCATCATCCAGCACAACCTCAGCTCCCTGGGCCAAAGTATTCAGCAAACTTCTGGAACCTGGGACAGACAGATCTCCCATCCTGAATACTATGTGCATTTTGTGTTTGCGGATGCGTTTTGCGCATGCGATTATGCCATCTTCCATTATGGAAACACATGCGTTAACGCACCAAAAATGGTGAATGCATGGGTTAACAATGGAAACATATGCGCAATCGCACGTGCATTGGAAATCACAGTGATTTTTGCGTTCCCGCGGTTTTCATTGTATCCAAAATGCAAGCACAATCGCGAGCGCAAAAAACGCGCAAGTGTGGCCTAGCCCTCACTGCCACCTTTTAATGTCACTATCTCCCTCCTGGCTCCACCTCCTCTCCTTAGCCACAGGGCTCTCAAATAAAACCATTTTTGTCTCAGCAGTCATGAAACAAGTCAATAGACAAAAAAATATTTTTTAAATCTAATCTAAAATTTCTATATTTTTATACATTTTTGACAAATATATGCTGGATATAAAATGTACTTGTGGGAAATGTAATAAACATAAATGCAGTTTATTAGTTCTGGCATGTGCTAATTACCCCCCCAAAAAGTGTTTTTTGACATACTAATTATCATAGGGGTTGGAGAGCTACAGGTAATGGGGCTTTTCAGTCCTTTATTTTTGTGGAAATTATACTTAGATGTATCACAGATTGGTTATCAGGGCCTCATATTTTCCTCCATTTATTGATATTTATAACTTTATAAATGTCAATACATAGCTAAGGGCTAGACAGTGTGACCTAGCCCTTAAAAACAACCCTTTCACTCATGCTGTCTTATGTTGACATGCTGTCTAATAGACACTCGTGCTGTCTATTTTTTGTATTATTCAATAGATCCTAATTAAAATACAGGGGATGATTATACATTATGTTATAGACATGACAGGAAAAGAAAGTTTTGGAAATAAAAAAAAATGTATTCAAACACATGCACTATAAAAAAAACTCATTGGACCCTGCCAAAGCCACTACAAGTTATGTCCCAAAGTCACTCTAACCCGTATTACATTGCTGCAAAATAGGTTAGCTGGATTTTCTCCTCTTACTGCATCAGCCCTTTTTGTCATCTTTGAATTACTTACCAGCAGCAGAGAAAATACAACAAAGAACAAAAACCACTATCACAATAATTTTTAGTTAAGGTTAAGGCCACTCTGGACTGGATGGTAGCGCGCTTTTCACGCATGTTACCACCTGTTTTCTCTGCGATTTGAACACAATAGTCCGGAATCAGAAAAAAAATGATCACAAGCTCTCCGAAAACCGATTGCAGTGCATGCAATATTGCCACTCACATTCACATGCACTGCTTTGCGATTTTCAAGCACTAAAGTGATCGTAAGTTCGTAAGAAAACACTCAAGTGTGGCCTAGCCCTAAGGTCAAATCTTATTTAACATTTGAAAGCTAACATCTGATTGGCTGGGGCAAAATTAGCACCATTTTTCACGATAAGAACTTTTATTGAATAACCCTGAAACAGTCTTAATTAATTTTACATTATAGCAAAAAAAAAGTTTTTAAATATTCAACACTTTACTGCCATCTGGTGGAATACTCTAGTATGTGCTACATACTAGACTGAAATCAGAAATCTGGCCTTACTTTAACTACATTATAATTTTCCCCATTTTAATTATACTATTCTTGCTAAAAATATCTTCAATTCCATTTCCAGCAAAACAGCTATTTAGAAAACATCTAAACCTGATAGAAAGTGTGTGCCGCAATGAAGGGTAAAAAAGGCATTGAAGAGAAAAGGGAAGAGAAAGCTCAGATTTTAAAGTAAACTAACATACACATTCAAGTCAAATCAAGGGAGGACTGGCCCAGTAGGCTGAAGGGCAAATGCCCTTTTATGTCCAAATTTTATGTCCAACATAAAATTTGGGCTGCCACAGAAGCTTTTATTAAGTTACATGCTTGAAAGGCGTAGTGCACACCTCTAGCTCTAATATGGGGAAGATACAGGAAACTCCTCCTTCAGATGATTTACCAGATCATTTTATGGAGATCATTAAGGAATACTGATATTGTCATACTGGTATAATACATACTGGTATTGTCAAAGGGTTAGATCGCAAGCATCTGCAGGGTAAGCATTACAGTCTGTCATTTCAGCAGACACCACGTTGACTATCGTGTCACACAGGCTTCACCTCACAGGTATGTTCTAGCCAGGGGTACTTGCAGCATCTGTTATCGACAAAGCCGTATTTACCTGTGGATACATGCAGGGTTATTCACTAAAAGTTTATCGTTAAAAATGGTGCTAATTTTGCTCCAACCAATCAGATGTTAGCTTTCAAATGTTAAACAAGATTTGATTGGCTGGTGCACAATTAGCACCATTTTAAAGGAAAAAAATGTTTATTGAATCTCCCTGATAGTTCACTTGTGTATGTGTGTGTGTGTGTGTGTTGTGATTTCAAACATCCCATTGGTATGTTTTTGCTATTGTGGGGGAAACCGGAGTGCCCGGAGGAAACCCACGCATGCACAGGGAGATCATACAAACTTTGAACCCAGGACTCTATGCTGCAAAGGCATCAGTGCTAACCACTATGCCACCGTGCTGCCCAACTATTATTCCTTTTTTTTTAATAAAGACCTAGTGAGTTATGACACCATCTCTAGCTATTTGCATAAAGGGGTGGAGTTATGACTCATCACTGCAGTTTGTATTGATAGAAGCACAAAGCCTAAAGCTGGCCATACACAGGCAGATATTAGATAGATTTGAGATATCTGTCTAATGTCTAAAGACCACATTGTACAAGTAGCAATTTTTATCTTGAGATGTTCCTATCTGACCCATTCATTTTGTGATCTCAAATTGATTGCATGAAAGAACAGGCTAGGCAGATCTTTGGTAGATTGGACATCTGTCTTATGAGAGATTTTACATCTGTCTAATGTCTAAATAGTGTATGGCCACCTTAAGGTGCAATGACATGAATAATATAGTAAGGGGGAGCAGTTAAAGGTCCCTGTCAGCCTTGAAAAGGAAAGCAGAGAGATGAATGGGGCAGTTGGGGGGAGGAGCCAATAACAAGCACCAGTGTGTTTATCCAGACTTAACTTAGTTTCAGTTACTGAAGAAGCTCCCCAGTAACAACATGTTTATTATACTTACAGTTAATAAACATGTGAGTAGACAATCAGGGAGGTTGGAGGGACAATGGCAGAGCTGGACAGCTCCTAGATAGTGTTTGTTTGCGTACAAGAAACAAACACTAGATAGTGTTTGTTTGCGTACAAGAGAAAGTTTAGTCATATTGTAGCGTATTGTCTCATATAACATATAACCACTTTAGTACAGCTGCCGCCCTCATAACTAACCACTGAGCCAAGGGAGGACTGGCCCAGTAGGCAGACTTTGGTAAGTGTACCCAGGGGTAAAGACTTAGTGATTCAGGTCCTTACCCAGGTACTTGTAAGGGGGAGGGGGAAGATTTTAGGATGATAATTATCCTTTAAACACATCATACACTTAAATATGTTGAAGGCAAGAATGTAAAATGGGAATAGTGGTTATAAAAATAGGTATAATGTAAACTAGAAAGGGAAAGTTTAAGTATAAACTTTGAATTTGGCTTGAAGGGCTGCATTTTGGAAGGTAATATGTGTGTTTGCTGCAGATCTTAAAACTCAATAATGGGAATGATGGGTTTGTAGTGAACGCTTGTTTGGGACAAAAAAAACTTTTGTGTGTACCCAGCCCAAAGTGGTGCTAATTTTGATCTAATCAATCAGAAAGCTAACATCTGATTGGTTAGGGCAAAATTAGCGTCATTTTCAATGATAATGATTTTTGATCAAAATGTATTTTTTTTACTTTAGTTACCCTTTAGGTATGGCTGCAACAGTAATGGAGGGGTAGGTCAGTAGATGTATGTACCTGTGCCACGTGGGGGTTAAAAAAAACAAAATTTTTGATGATTGGTCAAAATTAGTTTTTTTTACTTTAGTTACCTATTAAGTATGACTCCAACAGTAATGGAGAGGTAGGTCAGTAGGTGTATGTGCCTGTGCCACGTGGGGGTTAAAAAAAATAACTTTTTTGATTATTGATCAAAATAATTTTTTTAACTTTAGTTACCCTTTAAGTATGGCTGCCACAGTAATGGATAAGTAGATCAGTAGGTGTGTGTACCTGTGTCGGGTTGGGGGTTAAAAAAACAAACTTTGTTCATGATTAGACAAATTTGTATTTTGACTATTGTTACCCTTTAAATATGGTTGCCATGAAAATGGAAGGGTAGGTCAGTAAGCATGTGTACCTGGATCAGGTTGGGGGTTAAAAAAAACATATTTTTTTGATGATTGGTCAAAATTAGTTTTTTTTACTTTAGTTACCCTTTAAATATGGCTGCCACAGTAATGGAGGGATAGGTCAGTAGATGTATGTACCTGTACTACGTGGGGGTTAAAAAAACAAACTTTTTTGATGATTGGTCAAAATTAATTTTTTTTACTTTAGTTACCCTTTAAGTATGGCTGCCACAGTAATGGATAAGTAGATCAGTAGGTGTGTGTACCTGTGTCGGGTTGGGGGTTAAAAAATAAACTTTTTTGATGATTGGTCAAAATTTGTTTTTTTGACTTTAGTTACCCTTTAGGTATGGCTGCAACAGTAATGGAGGGGTAGGTCAGTAGGTGTATGTAACTGTGCCACATGGGGGTTAAAAAAACAAACCTTTTTTATTATTAATCAAAATTAAGCTTGTGAAGGTTCTCATTCATCCAGGTCATGGTATATCTGTTGTATTCAATTAGATCAACTGGACTTGAAATGTAGTTCTTGAAGACGTTTCGCTAGTCATCCGACTGGCTTTCTCAATTCAGAATGACTTGTACAAGAATCTGTGGCAATTATGTACCCTGGAAAATCCCAATTAGCATATCACAGCCAGGTGTTAAGGGTGTGATTAGATAGTGGCTAAGAGTGTTATAGGAACGCCCAGAGTAAGGTGTTAAAACAGCATTGTATATGGCAGACAGTTGGTGTCGAACCCCCCCACCTCACTAGATATGTATATATTATTATATATATATATAAATATATACAACCAGCAAGACACCGCACACAGGTCTAAGCTGCAAATTCTTTTATTAGCACATATGTAGATGCACTACGTTTCGGGGATCGCACTTCCCTTCGTCAGGTACACATATTCACATAATGCTAAGTTGTCAATTGCCTTATATACCCTCCCCCACAGGAACTGACCACACAATTATCACCAAACACACCCCTGTTGAGAATTAACCCTTACCAATGTACCATAATCGTACAAAGGTAAAAAAATGCAAATGTAATTTGCAAGAAAAACAGACATGGATTAGATACATTACTTGAGGAAATGGAAAAGGTCATAATCTTTATTTAAAGGGCATGTCCACCCTGAAATTAAACTTTTAGTATACTGTAGGTAGCAGCTGCCCACCCCCAACCGCTATAATATATTTTTAAAAAACTGCCCAGATGTTTACTTACAGCCCATTCTCTTTCGCGCCGTCTCCTATCCAGCTCCCTGCTTGCGGAAGTTGCAAGCAGGGGCTGGTCCGCCATCCGCGTCTGTGATTGGCTAAGACGCGACCATTCACAGACGTGGCTGACGTCATCGAAGACGCCGCGGGAGAGAAGGGTCCGTAAGTAACTATCGGGCAGTTTTTTTCAAAAATATTATGGCGGTTAGGGTTGGGGAGATCTTACTTACCTTACCTGAAGAGGATTTCACGCTAGGTGCCATGGCCTCAGAGGATGGATCCGGATGGTGGGTGGGAGGGGGGGGGAGGGCTTCCCTGCGCATGCCTCAGACCTTGATGAGGTTGAGGCACAGACAGCCACAGGATGTCTCACTGAGAGCTTCTACACAACAGTTTACTGGAATTTGGAGGGGCATAACAGAAGAACCATTTGGAGCAGAAATTTAAGGTAAGGATTTTTTGAAACTATAGAATGTGGCCAGTATGGGGTTAAATTACAGTTTTGGGGGTGGACATGCCCTTTAATCCAAAGGGGTGCAAGCTATTAAGTTGGTGCACCCACCATACCTCTCTTTTTTTCAATTTCAGATTGCGATCTCCCCCCCTGCTGGAACTCAACACTCTCTCCAGTACTCTAAATTTCAAATCACTATCAGTGTGTCCTGTCTCCACAAAATGTTTAGGGACAGGAAACTTCGTATCTTTTTTTCTTATACTGGAGCGGTGTTGGGAGATCCTCGATTTAATCATCTGGGTGGTCTCCCCAACATATATCAGTCCACACGGCACCAAAGCACAGACCGATGTAAAGTATACCAATTTTTACGGATAGCTTCCTCAATCAGATTGCTCCCTACCGAGAAATCCATAATCAAAGGTATGCATTTAGATTGCGTATTACTTCTCTTAGTTCTATTCTCATTTGCTTTTATCAAAGATGCATCCAAAAGCTTCCTAGGGTATTGACGATTCACAAGTTTATCATACATCTGATCTGCCTGTCTTTTATGCACAACTGGATTGCTGACAATCCTGTTTACTCTTTTGAACTGGCTGATCGGAATAGATTTCCTGACATGGGAGGGATGAAAACTCCCATATGCCAGGATTTGGTTCCGATCAGTCGGTTTACTGTACAGCTCTGTACTGATTCCATTGTTAACCTTAACGAGAACGTCAAGAAAACAAATCTCTGTAGGATTGGTCTGCATAGAGAATTTAATCTCAGGGTGTAACTCATTCACTTGTCCATGAAAACGCAATAGGGATCCAACGTCGCTCCACCAGGCCAAAGAGTGCCTGGTGAAGGATGGTAATACATAGATGAAGTCCTCATATGACGGAGCGACATTAGATCCCATCGCCGTGCCTCTCAGCTGCATATAGAAGGAGTCATCGAATCTAAAGTATGATCTATAAAGTATCAATTTCAAGCATTCCACAAAAAACCTGACCTGACAAGTACTATATCCCCCCACACCACCAAGTAGGCGACTGCAGGCAGCGACTCCATCACTGTGTGGTATGGAGGTATACAGAGATGACACGTCCATAGTGGCCATAATAACCTCCCCCCAATTCTCAATTTCAACATCTCTAAGCCTCCCAAGAAAATGGGAGGTATACTTAAGATAGGCCCGTGTACCCTGCATCAAGGGAGCAAGAATCCCGTCCAGCATGGTAGCCATAGGGGCGAAGATCGATCCGATGCCCGCCACTATGGGTCTACCTGGCGGTTGGACGGGATTTTTGTGAATCTTGGGCAGGGTATACAGCACTGGAGTAATAGGGTGGGCCACAGAGAGGGCCTTTTTAAGGTCCTCTGTGCATCTACATATGTGCTAATAAAAGAATTTGCAGCTTAGACCTGTGTGCGGTGTCTTGCTGGTTCTATATACAATTGAAGGAGTTTAGCAGGCATACTCCATAACACCAGCACCAGGCAAGAACTAATTAAGAGGAGTGCGGTGGATCCCACTGATTATTTTTATATATATATATATATATATATATATATAAAGGGATACATATATATAAGTAACTGGAACGGAGCGGCACTCTCACTAGTATGCAGCTGGCAGCCGGGGTGCTATTCCACGAAGGGCCAATACATCAATAACTGAAGGAATGGAGCACTCCTGGGACTTGTGATATAGGCTTTATTAAAGTGAAAATTGTCAACACGTAGTCTATATTATCACCTGCCCGTGTGGCCTTTACTATGTGGGTAAAACCACCACAACCCTTAGGGAAAAAATGGCCAATCATAGAAAATCCATTCATATGGCCATACAGGCCAGGATGCTCAGTAGGATCCTCACATAAATATGGAGAGCACTCAGTAGCAAGACACATCAAAGCAGCTAAGCACTCATTGGCAAATTTGAAGTGGATGGCCATCGATGGCCATCGATCATGTTAAGCATACTGTCTCCCCAAGAGCTTTAAATTAAACCTGCTCGCTAGCTTGCTATATTTAAGACAATTATTCATAAAGTGTCCTTTACTATTAAGTCATTAGCAATATAGTGGTTTTTATGTTTCCATAGGCTCATTAGACATTAACATTGTATTAACTTGTATTAACTTTGTATAGTTTTTATACTAATACTAATATACTAATCTTTTTAGTTATTGTGGGGGTCTTTCTAGAGTTTTCACTTTTGTATTGTAATTTGTGCACACATAGCACTTTACAATAAATTATGTAAGTTTTAAATAGGATACATGTTTTTGTCTTAATCCATAGTTTAGAGCATGGAAGTATACTTTTTGATACAGTTTTACCTTTTTTATAATGTTTCACTTGCACTTTCTATTTTCTCTCCTGAACAGCTGGGAGACCCTATGGACACAATATATTTCGGACACAAACAAATATATTTCGGAACTCCCGAGTGACCGTTTGGCTCCGAGCCAGCTGGTTCGCATTGGAACAAAGCAGAGCATGACCATTTTTCATTCTCACATTCACTTTAATAAAACCTAGTCCCAGGAGTGCCCATTCCTTCAGTTATTGATAGATATATATATATATATATATATATATATATATATAAAGAATTTGCTCACAGTATGTAGAATACCTCTAATCAGTTTTATTGCAGTCTCTGTACCCTTTCCAGTTTGTTTATATCTATTTTGTGGACTGATGTTCCAAACTGCACAGCATACTCAAGATGAGACCTTTTAAGTCTACCATCTACAATAACTCAAGTCCTTCTTTATTAACACTATTTAACTTTTTGCTTGGATTCATATCTTTGCATTTTTCAACATTAAACCTAATTTGCCATTTTGGAGCCCAATCCTAAGTCTATTTAAAGAAGTTTGTAAGGTGGAGACATCTTACAGTACACTGAGCCTAAAGACCTGCAGAAGTCCAGTTGATCTAACCACAGATAAACTACACTTTCAGTTGGATTTAACAATGCTTTCACTTTGTTGTTAGAGGAGTAGTTATGGAGACAAGGTAGTTGAACATACTGTAAACAGTATGTTAGTAAGGACATCATGTACCTTGATCTTATGTTTCCTAAGGGACTGAGCAATTAAGGAGAAAGGTACATTAGACATGTAACTTGGAGAGAAGAAATAAAACTTAAACTTAAGACCACTCCGCTCTCTGATTCCTTAGTCATTTTTCTTCTGTATATGCATGGGCTAGTCTCCGTTCCAGCTACAGTTAGGCTCTGTGTAATAAGGATATTGAGAGCCACACTCACGATACTTTCAAATTAACTTTATTGTGACCAGATATGTTCACAATGTTCCGGGGTGGTCCCCTTCCTCAGTTAGACTCTCTCTAGACTTTGGCCAATGTGTGTCTGGTAAGGTAGGCACTTTAATAATGTTACCCGTTTTAATTTGCAGATGGTCTTTCACAGTCTCTTCTCTTGGACAACGCGCACAATAATGTCATCACGTCAAGTCTACATGGCAAGTATCAAATACAGCTTCTGAATGCTGGGGTTCTCTCTGCCCACATTGTGTGTATTCCTAGCAGCATGGAGCCAACCACAGAGAGGAGTTCTGGATCCAGGGGGAGTTGGTAAGTGCCATATCAATTATTCTATGCTACGAAAAGAGCCTTTAATTTTGTGTTTTTCCTATTGCAGTTACTCTGATCTGGGGAGCAGTCTAAGGGAAAGGAGAGAGATTCCAGCTCAGAGGAAGAGTCAAAAATTTGTAAAGCCTGTGAAAGAAAGGCAGATTATTTTTTTTAAAAATATTGTATGGCAGAAATTGAGAAGCATGACAGACGCCATTCTACAAAAAGACTGGATTCTCAGACAGGTGCCCAGACAGCCAGATATACTGCAGTGTTTCACACGATCTGTTTCTTAAGGCCTCAGAGAATGACAGTAGTGATACATACTACTAAAAAATTGTACTATGTGCACCACTCTTTTATTGGTTTAGCCACGCACTATAGTGCGGTGCAGAAAGGGAATTACAAAAGTTACTTAAAACACTAATAGGGTTATTCAATAAAAGTTCTTATCGTTAAAAATGGTGCTAATTTTGCCTCAATCAATCAGATGTTAGCTTTCAAATGTTAAATAAGATCTGATTGGTTGGGGCTAAATTGCACCATTTTAAACGATAAGAACTTGTATTGAATCTCCCTGTAAGTCCAAAAGCATAGACACTTTTGGTAAAAAGGTTTCCCATACATACTGCAACCAGCTAATAACACCACCTTAGTATAATCAAAAATATTCCAACCTTTATTAATTGTACCTGCTAAAAAATACACTTATCACACATGGGGGGTGTTATATCAATAGTGTTATGTGATAAGTGTATTTTCTGCAGCTAAACAAAGAAAAGGAAAAAGTACCGCACTCAAGATTTACTGGATATGGATAAAAGCCCTTTATTAGGGGAACCATAAAGGTCCACAATGGGGT
Organism: Hymenochirus boettgeri; assembly: GCA_019447015.1. Taxonomy (NCBI): domain Eukaryota; kingdom Metazoa; phylum Chordata; class Amphibia; order Anura; family Pipidae; genus Hymenochirus; species Hymenochirus boettgeri. The sequence continues at coordinate 243,852,921 of CM033470.1, read as the reverse complement.
ACATAAATAGGAGGCAGAGACAAAGTTAAAACCTTAAAAACATATAACGATATCCCATTTAGCATAATGGTAAAGTGTATAGTGCACATAGCCCTATCCCCACAAAGTCAACAAGGTCACAGTTCAGTACCCACTTATCTGTCTAGGGTGCTGCAGCGTAGAAAGCAGTATTGGGGGGGTCCCAAGGGGCGGGAAGGGCGACTGCAAAAATGGGGAACATCGATCAATCAGCCATTGAGACAAACGTATTCTAGCTTAACAGCAACAATAGGCTTTGTCAAGTGGGCATGATAGAAAATCAGAGCATTGCAGCTCTACTTTCTTTCTAAACAGAACAAAAGTAAGCCAGAATCATGTAAACCAATTTAAGGCTTCTTTTTTTAAGTAAAAAGAAGCCTTCTTTGGTGGATGAGCTTATGAGCTAGTTCCTGAATCCCCCTGGCTGTGGAGTCTAAGTTCCCCAAGGTTTTCTCTAGAGACTCTAAAGTTGAGGATGTTCAACACTGCTTGGAAGTACCAGATTGTGTCCCCAGGGAAAGGATTCATAGTAGGCTGAGGTAGCATGATTAGGATAAGAGCTGGCAGCAGACAAGCATAGACTTGTCGCAGTCTGTGGTCAGGGCTTGCAGCAGACGTAATACAAAAACAAAGAGTAATACATGTTACTGGTATTGATACATAAAGCTGGAGTTGATCCAGGTTAAATTTCCTATTGCCACATGGAGTCAGGAAGCATTCCCACCCTTCATACTGTTTAGCCTTCCTCTGGATCAACTGTTGGCAGGAGATGTGGGTATTGTACATTGACATATTATTCAACCTCAACTACTAAGAACAGGCCAGGTCAGCAACAGGTGGTCAAAATCAGAATAGAAGCAAAACCAACTTATTCAGGAGCAAATCTAAATAAACAGCAAGGGAAACAAGGGCTAGGAGGCTTAAGTAGGCTCATGGTGTTCATCTACGTCATGTAAGGAGGTTGGCATATGCAATGCCAGAAGGAATGCTAGAGGAACAACCCATTCCATTTGAGGATCATTTTCCCAAAACTGGCACTCGGTTTTCTAAATCTGCATCCGGAAGTCCCAAACAGATGGGCAAATGTTCATGGCTGTAAATATAGGTGTTCATGAGCCAAAGCACTCTGACAGACCACTCTGCATCGGGGACAGGTTGGGGAGACCATATAGGCTATCAGTTTGTTCAAGCATAATGGAAGACAGATTTCTCTTATATTAGAACTCATATCAGTTCATCAAGCCCCCAGGGCTTTACACCAACTCATCCAAGCCACTCCTGTATGTATAACATATGTACAATATGTTGTAACATATGTACATGAAGAGGCAAGGGGGCAGATGAAGCAAAGCACTAATGGAAGAGGTAAAGCAGATTCTGATTTTTGCACAGCATAATCTTTATGAGCTACAAAATTTCCAGGTGTCCAGAATCAGACTACGTATTACCTAGGAGACCGGTGGACAATGGGGAATGGAGCCTAAACAATACCATTTTCAGAGGATAACAAACAGATGGTGGAAGCCAGAATGGGACCTTAAGGTGGGTACACAAGAGGGGATTAATTGTTCATCTCTGATACAAAGTAAATTAGTTTAATGTGCACTTTGTCTTGATTTATTTCTCACCATTTATGTATGCCCCATGTATTTGCCCCAGATTCTTGATAATGAGTACAATTCCCAGCAATTAAACTAAAACGTACCATTTTCTCCCATTATCAATCATACATTGAGTAAGAATGGCTGACAATAGGTAACAGAACCATATAAATCACACAAATAGTAGTTTAAAGCCATTCCAGCCATTCTTACCTATGAAATCATTGTTTAGAGACTTTGTTGTGAAATACTAAGATAGGGTTGACACCTCCCTTTTAACCCGAACACATATAGAACCCTACCCTCCTAAATAAATAGGTAACTATTGAGAAATATATTGCACATAGCAGTGCTGAGATAGGGTTCAGTTAATTATCCTCTATCAGCAGCTATGCACCATGTTGTTTCTCGAAGTTTAACTATTAAAGGGTTAATGATTGTTACTTTTTCAGGAATGTGTGCACATGCAAATTTAATGTTTCCGATGCTGCGAAATGTTCAGCTTTGGAATCAGTAACAAAAACAGCCATCACACGGAAATTTTTCCTCGGTAACGGTTGGCACCCTGTACTGTAGTGTAAAGTTGCCCATGATCGTTCGGCAGTCACAATCTCCCTATACTTTATAAAGGATGCAATTGTTAGAGCGTGACAAAACACAGCAGTGTGGCCTAGCCTTAAGGTTTATAAAGAACATAAAGATATGTTTGCACAAATGCATATAGAAAACATTTTACAACCTGTCACACAAAACATCTGTGTAAGAACATGTCTTTATTTAACATGTACAAAATGCAAGCCCCACACACAAAAAAAAATACTATCAATGTATTTTAAAATAAAAACTTTGATAAATAAGTCTGAATGAATTCTAAAGATTCCTAACTAGAAAATAACTGCAACTATCATCTTAGCATTTTGGAAAAAAATCTACTACTTTATGGCATTTCCAGATTTCTGCTGTCCTCCTTCCTAGTTAGTGAGTTACAATTGTTTTCTGACTGCTAATAAACATGCAAGGGATGGAGCTAGCAAAAATAATGGAGCATGTTCTAAGACCAGGACATATTTTGTAAAAGCCAGAAATCTGCAAAACAGATGACATGTCTAAAATGCTGATTTCAGAGCAGCTGTTACATTTTTCACGTAGAGTTATTCATATTTTAGCATTGGTTCCACTAAACCTTTACATGTTTGACAAAAATATTTTAACAATTCAGATCTAAATCAAATATAATAATTTAAACATATACAAATAACGCAGCTTCACATATGAAGTTTTGAATATTTAATATATACATTCCACTGGGTCACAAAGAAAGATCTTTCCACATGCCACTAGCTTGCCATGCCTTCTGAAGCCTGAAAAATAAAAAATGGTATTATTAGAATTGACAAATTTAAAAGGTTCTGCATCTTTGCAGTTCATGTTCACACATAACAGCATGCAACTAAAACTCAACACATGCGTTAGATTTTTTCCAGACAAAATGGCTGATCAACGACTGTGCTTTAGGCACTAATATGTATGAAGTGCATATATACTTGAGTATAAGAATGTTTTCAGGCTTTAAAAAAAGCCTAAAAATCGAACCTTGGCTTATACTCGAGTCACTCCCCAACTCACCTCTCTGCCGGCTGCTCGCTCTTCATCTCCTGCTGACATCACTACTCGGCGCCTCTCAATTCCTGGCACCTAGTAATGATATCAGGCGGGCAGATGCGGAGCGAGCAGTAATCCCATACAGTAACCCCCAATACCTTTCCACTATGTTGAAAGGTATTGGATGTTTGGAAACTACAACTCCCAGAAAATAAAGCATGCTGGGAGTTGTAGTTTCCAAACATCTACAGTGGAAAGGTATTGGGGGGTTACGGTCAGTGTTCCCTCTAAGCTGTGCAGGCCTGCGCACGCAGGTTAAAGTGATGCACACACAAAAATCTGCTGGAATATAAGTGCTGTGGTATGGAGCGCACAAAGTGTTATTTAATATGCGCACAGAAAATATATTTATTTGCACACAGCCGATTTAAAATTAGAGGGAACATTGGTTACAGTATTGGATTACTGTCCATTTAAAGGGCAACTAATGCCTAAAAACAATACAGAATCAGGAGGTTGGTATCTATTGTTAAAAATATTGCCTTCTGATTCTGTATTGTTTTGAGGCTTTAGTTGCTTTTTAAATGGACAGCAGTATTCCCATACAGTAATAGCCATACTGGATTTGGCACTACTGTATGGGAATTCTGCTGTCCATTTAAAGGACAACTAATGCCTAAAAACAATACAGAATCAGGAGGATTGTATCCATTGTTAAAAAGATTGCATTCTGATTCTGTATTGTTTGGAGGCTTTAGTTGTCCTTTAAATGGACAACAGAATTCCCATAGGGTAATAGCCTTAGTGGATTTGGCTACTACTGTATGGGAATTCTGCTGTCCATTTATAATGCAACTAAAGCCTCAAAACAATTCAGAATCAGAAGACAGTAGTGGTCATAATTTCAACCCTCGGCTTATACTCGAGTTAATCAGGTATTCCTGATTTGAGGCATAAATAGGTAGTTTATACTCGCTCGGCTCATACTCAAGTATATACAGTATTTTAAGATGAGGGCAATATTCAGCATTATGAATTGCTGCCTCAAAATGTAAAGGGCAACCCCCCCCTCAAATTTATTTATTTTTTTTTTTTTAAAGTATTTTGGTTTTGGAGAGGGGCCTCCAATTATCTAGCTTTGTATACCAGCTTCCAGCAAACTCAGTGCAAGCTTACTTTCACCTGAATGTTTTTTCTTAGTGGATCAAAAAACTGTCAAATGGCGATCTGCCTTTTGCATGAAAGTATGCCAAGTTTCAGTCCTCCTCCGGTACTGCACCCACTCCCCGCTTTACAAAGGAGTAGATGAGTTGCGCGTTTCACAGCAATTAAAACAGGGAATTATTTAAAATGCAAGTCCGACCAACTAAACTTGGAAAATTTAGCAAAAGACCTCCATTTAAACATAAGGAGCAGCAGACACAATTACAATAAAGGGCATCTCCTCCCTCCTATAAAATTTTGATATACTGTAGTCCACCCCCCAAAACCCCTTTACACTATACTTACATTTAGAAGAGATGCTTCCAGAGTTAGATATTCAACTTACAAATCCCTGATCCAATGGTGCTTGGTCCCACCTCAACTGCTGCAGCATGCCCTTTACATGTACAAGCAGCAGCAGTGGAGACTCGTCTGGTAATGGCCGTCAACCATTGGTCTTGACATCACTGTAGCTGGGAGCTGCGCTGGTGGATCAGGGATTTGTAAGGTGAATAGCTAACGCTGGTAGCATCTCTTATAAATTTAAATATACCGTAAATGGGGTTTTAGGGGGTAGGCTACAGTATATCAATTTTATAGGAGGCGTGGAGATGCCTTTCAGTCAAAAATAGGTCCTAAGGGCTGTCACACTGCTGCGTTTTTTTTGCGTTTGTGTTTTTTAAAAATCATTGAAAACGTGTCAATGCAGAAAAAACGCACGTTTTTGGGTGCGTTGGGATTTGCATTCTGCATTTTTAATAGCAATCGCATGCATTTTCCTATACCTATTGAAGAAATCGCATGCGCAAACGCAACGAAAATCGCACATGAAAACGCATGCGATTGCATTTGCGTTGCAGTGTGGCCTTGCCCTTAGATTTATCGGAAATCAGGTTAACCGAATTTTTCGATTTTATCTCTTCTTTAAAGTGTATGTATGCTGAAAACATTACTTTGCATCATCTTAATCTATAAATAGATACATGTAAGTAGCACTTGTATTGCCTTCAATACAATACCTGTTTTGTTCAGGCTCTAACCACTGACCTGACTATTTTCCCACATACCAACTGTCAAAACTGCATACAGTATACAGCACACCAACTGTCAAATCATTCCAACTACCGTAAAAATGATTACAGAAATGCTAAAATGTAAGATGTTTGAGATTGGATATCTAACGAAAGAGGGGACAGATCAACAAAAAATGGTACAGTGATAGTTGGGATGAATTATAGTTTCCACTAATGGGTAATATAAAAAAAACAAAATTTCCAGTGTACATAGCCTTTAAGGGTTATAACCCAATACACAGACTTTACAAAGTATATGTATGTGTGTATGCACACATTTTGTTTAAATAGACACAATATTTAAAAAAAAAAAGTTACCTTCAAAGTTTCTGATGCCCTGCGGAGCTCTTTTATTACTGAAGATAATGCCTCAGGATTAATTCCTTGTTCACAAAGTCTTACACAAATTGATAGGGTTTCCATGTCCAGACCCGTATTTAGTAGCCTTGAAATTTCTAACAGCACTGTCAAATAAAAAAATTATTTATTTTGATGTTAAACAAAAGGAATAACTACCTAGAGCACTGGCTATTCGTAATTCATTAACAATTTTGTGAACATAGACTAAAACCCTGATGTGCGATCTGAACAAATAAAGCACATTTCCTTTTTCTAAAGTATGTTTTCTGTCTCGGAAGCCCGTTTGCAGTTACGTAGCCAGGGTTCTGCAGTACATACAGCAGTAAAGGAAACTTTATGAACCTTCACACTATAAGCAATAAACAAGATTTTAAAAGAATAACATCATTCTGTTTAACATTTTCCTGGTACATTCCTCATTAAAGGGTTCTCCTTTCGGGTCTATATCCACCGAAGGTCTTCCCCCTCCTTGTCTGTTGTACCCAGGACAAGGACCCAAAGCAATATATACTTTCCATTGAGAGCAGATAGGGAGATAACTAAGCCTTGTACACACGAACAATCTTACCACTGACAAACGACTCCCGACCACAAGGCACACATGTGCCAAACAGTAATTTCAGCCGATAATCGCACGTGTGTATGCATCGTTGATCCACGTGCGACTTTTGACTGAAACGGTCGCTTGTCACATCTGTATGCACTCAGAGGTCATTCGTCTGTGGTAATATTGTATGTGTGTGTACAAAGCTTTACATGGAAGGCACCCTTATGGCCCTGCCTCCTGCACTGGCTCATAAACTGGCTACAGTTAACCTAAGAACAATGAAGATTCACTTTTCTAGTCACAAGACATATTAACCTGCTGAGCTTTTTTTTTTTTTTTTTTTTGCCTAAAACCTATTTACCATCCATGGTTTCGCGCACAGCACTCAAACTTCCAGGCGCAGTTGCCATTTTTACGGCAGAAGTATACTAGCACACGGAAATACAGCACTGAGCGCGATATTAAGCGTACTGACGTATTTCCTACCCTACGTTATACGTGATGCTACTCGTTACTATAGCGACCGAGAAGGCGTGGATAACATTCGAATTTGCGCCGCGGCTTGATTCTGGTTGGATAACTTTGTTCCTATTTGCCACGCCTCCTAGTCTCCGGTCTGGGATTGGCAGTTCCACTTTCGCAAAGACTTGTGGTTGATGTTTCAGACTGAACCGGGAGTTTTGTTTCGATGCTGACCAGAGCTGAGGTGGAAGTGCTTGCCCAAACATAAGAGGGAGATCAGGCCTTTATACAGTGCATCTCGGGTTCAGGTTTGTTGTTAAGAGGTATTTCCCAGTATTACAGTATTCACATCCAGTGGTTCTAATACTGATTTTGGAGCTGGAATAAATGTTAAACACCATCTTGACTGGATGTTATTACCTTACAAACCTCTTTGGGTTTGTATTGCTGGACTATTATTCCCAAGAATCCCTGTGAGATATGAATAAGGATGAGAGACTTCAGGGTAATTTCCATGGTAGCCCTTTAGTAAATGCTGTACCTTCATAGCAGAGCAGTATTATCCACAAGGCAACCCTAGGCACCTGCCTAGGGCCCAGGAAACTTCTGGGGGGCCAACTTCAGAAGCAGTAACAAAAAACAGTCTATACAATATATGTAGCAAAAAAGGGGGCCCTAAATGATGGCACTGCCTTGGGCCCCATATGATCTTAATCCATCTCTGCTTCTTAGAGACTATAAGAGCTTAGATTGTAATTCACACATGTTAACATCCGTATGTGCTGCAGTTTACAGTATCTGCCTGCATGCAATTTGCAAAACACAATTGTAAGCGTGCTAGTAAGGCCTAGCCCTATGTGAAGTCAGATGTATGTAACGCACTTTGCCATGGCATTGCAGGACTATAGTCTCCCAAAATTCCTGTAAGAGTAAGTACAATTTAGTTTAAAAAAACAGCTGAAGACCCTAGATTGGACTTCCCTTCTCTAAATCCTTAATAAGTAAACTTGGTGTCAATTGACTAAAAAATGCAAATACTGTAGAGCCAAATTGTTCAATTTGTTAAAAACTTGCCCCAAATGTTTCTAGTCTTTATATCCACATTCTCTCACTGTTTATTTTATGAAATTTTGACAGACCGTGTGCAATTACAATTCTTGCCTCATCCTTTAAAAATGACAACGTATAAAATCTACATGCTAATTATAGATTAATCTCATCAGACTGCACTGTTGTCTGTGGCTAATTTGCCACTTGGTAAAGGCCAGGAAGTAGGTGCAATGTGTACTCCTGCCTCTTGAATTAGTTTACCTCTTGTATGCAAGTTGGAGACATTGATAGAACTTATGTCAAATAAAACAATGTACCGTATATACTATATAATGTATTTGTAAGGTAGTAAACACTGCCTTTTTATTTATTTCATTCAAATATTAGGGCTGAAAAATACCAAATAGTTCAAGGATGCCATTGGACCAGCAAATAAATAAAGAAGTTTAGTGAGTTGATGTATGTTTGGTATATATCTGGCTATGGCATGCATTAGGTTTCAAATTGTTATTATTATTGCCTAAAAAAGAGACACAGCAAACATTTGAAAGTATAACATGTCTGTGCTTATCTAGGTTGCCCTAGATAAGCACAGAAAAAAGCAACATCAAAAGGCAGATTTTAAGTTTTCACATATGTTAAAGGGGAACTGTGGTCCAAAAATTATTTTAGGTAAATTGATAGGAATTGCTCCCCTGAGAATTTTTGCAATGTATTTCCATTGTTTTATTTTGCATAGTTTTGAAGATATTTACAATTTTGGAAACTTCCTGCTCTGAAACTGTCAGTCAATCTGTCCTGTGTCGTCTCCTCCCCTTTGCAGCCCCCCTGGTCGTTCCCACTCATGGACCCCATGGTCCCTCTAGTTGCATGGCCCATTATCTTACAGCCCCATGTGGCCCCGCCCACTCGTGGGTGCCGTGGCCCCGCCCACTTGTGTAATCTAATGTCCGTACAAATACAGCTGCTCTGTGACGGCCTCAGAGGTTGTCTAAGAGAATCTTGGGAGCAACAACACCATGAAGTCTAAAGAACACACCAGACTGGTCAGGGATAAAGTTATTGAGAAATTTAAAGCAGGCTTAGGCTACAAAAAGATTTCCAAAGCTTTGAACATCTCACAGAGCACTGTTCAAGCGATCATTCAGAAATGGAAGGAGTATGGCACAACTGTAAACCTACCAAGACAAGGCCATCCACCTAAACTCACAGGCAAGGAGAGCGCTGATCAGAAATGCAGTCAAGAGGCCCATGGTGATTCTGTACGAGCTGCAGAGATCTGCAGCTCAGGTGGGGGAATCTGTCCATAGGACAACTATTAGTCGTGCACTGCACAAAGTTGCCCTTTATGGCAGAGTGGCAAGAAGAAAGCCATTGTTAACAGAAAAACATAAAAAGTCCCGTTTGCAGTTTCACACAAGCCATGTGGGGGACACAGCAAACATGTGGAAGAAGGTGCTCTGATCAGATGAGACTAAAATTTTTGGCCAAAATGCAAAACTCTATGTGTGGCGAAAAAACTAACACTGCACATCACTCAGAACACCCCATCCCCACTGTCAAATATGGTGGTGGAAGCATCATGCTCTGGGGTTGCTTCTCTTCAGCAGGGACAGGGAAGCTGGTCAGAGTGGATGGGAAGATGGATGGAGCCAAATTCAGGGCAATCCTGGAAGAAAACCTCTTGGAGTCAGCAAAAGACTTGAGACTGGGGCGGAGGTTCACCTTCCAGCAGGACAACGACCCTAAACATAAAGCCAGGGCAACAATGGAATGGTTTAAAACAAAACATATCCATGTGTTAGAATGGCCCAGTCAAAATTCAGATCTAAATCCAATCGAGAATCTGTGGCAAGATCTGAAAACTGCTGTTCACAAACACTGTCCATCTAATCTGACTGAGCTTGGAGCTGTTTTGCAAAGAAGAATGGGCAAGGATTTCAGTCTCTAGATGTGCAAAGCTGGTAGAGACATACCCTAAAAGACTGGCAGCTGTAATTGCAGCAAAAGGTGGTTCTACAAAGTATTGACCCGGGGAGCTGAATAATTACGCACACCACCCTGTGCAGTTATTGATTTGTTTGGAATCATGTATGATTTTCATTCCACTTCTCACGTGTACACCACTTTGTATTGGTCTTTCACGTGGAATTCCAATAAAATTGATTCATGTTTGTGGCAGTAATGTGACAAAATGTGGAAAACTTCAAGGGGGCCGAATACTTTTGCCAACCACTGTATATGAAAAATCCATCCATTATACTGCTAGGTCAGAGCAGTTGGAAGGTGTGGGCTTAACTTATATGCCTGGATAGAGGTGTGCAATATACCTTGTGCAGCTTTAAAGTTGCCTTTTAAAGGGCATGTCCACCCCAAAACTATAATTTTACCCACTACTGGCCCCACTGTCAAGTGTAATAAAATCCTTACCTTACATCCCAGCTCCAAATGGCTATGCCCCTCCAAAATCCCAAAAACTGTCCACCTGGAGCCTGGCAGTGTCCATATAGGACTCTGCCTCCTGTCTCTCCTCCGTGAGAATTTTGCCATGCACACTGCAGCCCTCTTCCCTCTCCCACCCGTTTTGCTCTCCCTCCCCCTAGCACAAATCCCCTTTGGAGTATAGTAGGTCTCCCTCCCCTAGCGCCAACCGCTATAATAGTTTTGTCAGAAACTCCCCCAAACTCTACTTGCCTTACCTCTCTTCCCTGGCGTTCACCACTGCCAGCAGCAGCGTCCGTTATTAGCTGCCTCTCAGCCAATGCAGTTTCATGCAAGCAGAGGGCCGGGACAGTACGCCGGAGGAAAGAGGTAAGGTAAGTAATGATCGGGGGAGTTTCTGACAAAACTAATATGGCGGTTGGGGCTGGGGGAGGGAGACCTACAGTCCACAAAAAGTTATAAAAAGGGGTGTAAATTACACAATGCAGTGGAATTACTTTTATATATCATTTGCCTAATCAACCTTACTTTATGTGAATCGGGTAAACATACATTCCAAAATTGAATATCTTCAATGTTTAAAGTAGGAGCCTAATGGTGACCAGTGGTAATGTTAGTTGAGAGGTGCAGACTGCAAAAGCCTATGTTTACCATGTGTTGCACAATGAGTTAAGCAGGGTAAGGTACACTTGAATGTGAAAGTTTTAGTGTGTAAGCTGACACTGCATTTTGCCTGCATGTTGGCCATCCTTTGCGTATACGTACTACAAATATGTTCACATTTTTTTTTATTGTAGAATTGAATTTTACGAATGTTTATATGTCATTTCTATAACTAAAATCTCACTCCACAGAAATTTGTGTCACTGCAAAATTACTTCTGCTTGTCATGGGTGATGTGCGTACTCAGTTAACTCCAGAAACTCCAGGCCGTGCAGTTATTCTAAATCCATTTGAGAGCCCCAGCGATTATTGCAGCTTGCACGAGCCATTTGTTTCCAGCCCAACTGTGTTTAAGCCTACAAAAACATCAGCTGTAAGTCGTTGCTTTTATTTAATATTTAATTTATAATAATTCCTGTTACGCTATGCATCCCGTTTTTCAGCAAAAAATTAAGAAACTATGATGAAATAATAAAAACATTTTAAAAAGTCTAATTTTCCTATTTCTTCGCCATCCCAGGAATTGTAATAAAACATACGGGTAGCTTTTTCTGCCTATTTGACAAAAGAAAAGCCCTCCCCTCCTCCATACCCCAGTCTTTTTTTCTTCTTTCAGTTGGACTACAGCTGCTCTCCTTTCCAGCTACAGTTCAAGGTCCCCTTAGTACACATGTGTTTTAATAAGACGTATTAGAATATGGACTCTAATAAATGCTTGTTTTAAAAATATAAATAATGTTCCTACGTTTTTGGAGCAGTACACAACCACTATTTGTATACTAATCAATTGAGATGCTGTAGCTGGATCCGATGTGTGGGAAGTGTGGAGCCTACACACCAAGGATGTGACATTTGGCGATCCTACCTGAATTTCCCCAGAGTTCATGGCTCAGTTCTGCCGTTGTAATAGCCTGTGCGCAATTTAGTTGCGGTAGGAATAGTATTCCTTTCTGCTCCTTTACCATTGTTTGGTTCTAGTCCCTTCGGGTTGTGTTGCTTGCATGGTGGCATCAATATCTCGTGAGAATGCAAAAATTAAATGCCAATTATACCCTTCAATGCCTCTCTCCCCCAGAGTGAGGACCTTCATCAGGTTGAAAAGAGATTTTAAGTATTTTTATGCAAAACCACAGGATAGATACGCTTCTAAAAGGAAGGTTTTTAAAGCATAACGTCCAGGAAGATAATTTGATTGTGCACTGTGCAGATCTCCATGTTTCCTTTGTAGAATAACACCAGTGATTTCTAAGAATCACATACAAAACCAGTATTGCCAGTTTACCTTCCTGCCACTTGCCTCTCTTCATCATCTAGAACCTTTACAAAAGTCCAAATTGTAGTGACATTTCTCCTAAGAAGGTTGGGTGTGGAGGCCTTTCAATACCTAGATCATCTCCTAATGAATCCCAGACATAAACATTTGCTAATACAAAAGAAAAAAATCTTAGGCCTTTTCCACATGAAAGTCAGGCTAAACATTTTCCGATCGATCCACTGACCGTTGCTGCTAGCAAAATGCTACATATAGCGTTTCTCTAGAGACAAACCTCCTTAACCGCTTGGTAAAACCATGTGAAAGAAGCCTTACATTGAAGACCCTACAGCAGCTTGGTTGGCTTTGGCTGGGTAAGACCATACAATATATCCGGCAACTGAACGATATTATCATGTATCGGTCAGTCCTCATAAAATTGCAAAGTGTGGGTGCTTATGGCTGTGACTGGGGCAATGGGGTTTGCTATTAAATCACGACCGATCAATATATTTTGAAAAGTCAAATAGCACTTCTCTTCCGTCGGGTATCCATTGCGGAGTTCAAATAGGACAGGGGTATGTAATGGGGACATGGAAAACTGAGCTATTGCACCTCCCATCTTTTATTTTGGAGTTAAATGCTACTTTACACATTACATTTCTCCTCCTAATTCAAGCCACTTTGGTATGTGTTAGATCTAACAATTGTGCACTAGTAGCCTACATAACAAAAGCAACAGGGTATGAGGAGCACAGCTTTAATAAAGGAGAGAGCACCAATCTTGAACAGGGCACTCTAAAACCTCTCATCCAACCGCACTCCATATCCCTGGGTTGCAGAAACAAATAAAGTAAGAATGGCTTGTTTATCATACTATTTTTAAAAAAGTTATAGAGCTGAAAAAAAGTATGATGGTGAGGGTATTGTCATGTTTCAACTTTTGTTTGAATTAAAAATTATAACCTGTTAAAAATATTTAAAATTTTAACAAAAGTAAAAAAACTTTTTTAGACACCACGACAATTTAGATGGTCAATAGATCAACTTGCTGCAATAAACCCAGTTGAAATTGACCCAGAAGATATTCATCGTCAAGCCTTATATTTAAGCCATGCAAAGTAAGTTCTTAACATTCGATTTGTACTGTATATGTGCAAAGTTCTGAATTGTGGGGTTGACTATCTGTTAAATGTGGTGACCATGTAGTTTGACTATCGAAATGTATGATTAAACATCAAAAACTTATTGACTCTTTCTTAACATGTAGCTACCCCTCCTACTTTTAAAATCAATCACCTCTAAATCAATTCTCTGTAATTTTGTTGAGAAGTAGGGTTAGTTTGCTTAAAATGTAGGAAATGCTTCTAGTTCTGTTTTACTGCCCTCTGGTGGTATTTTCCACCAATCTAATATTTATTTAAATTTACTTTAAAGGATAGATAAGGAAACCGAAGAGAGAAGACAAAGGGCTATTGAAGAGGTAAGTACTGTATATTCCAATGCAATCACTACAATCTTGCATATTTTGGCACTGTGCAAAGCAACTTCATACCATAAAATGCTCTTTGGTATTACCTGGTTTTAACCAATATTTATTTTAAATCTAGCACTTTATCGTGCTGGCAAGTTGGTAATCTCATGCATGTAACTTGCTGAATGTGCCCTTTTTGGATTCTCGATTTTTCCTGATTGTTTGCCCTCTTTGGGTGATTCATTTTATGTATTTAACTTCTACACTGTTACTCATGAACTTCTTGTGTCTAATTTAAAGGGCAACTATAGTGAAAAAAAAACTTTGTCTGTATACAATGTATAGATCACTTAGTATAAGCTGCCTTTCATGTTTCTGTGTGGCTTCATTTCTTCACACTGGCAGAAGTTTGTACCAAGCTGTGTAGTCCCCCTCCCCTCTCTGTCTACTCCACCTAAAGCAGTGATGGGCTGTATACAGAGTCCGAGCATTGTCAGTTGAAAGGACTTTAAATGAAGTGCTGACATCCTGTTGACCCCTCCCTTCCAGAGCTAGACTGCAAGCAATCAAAGTGTGGAATAAAGTAGCAATATGCTGAAGGGAGGGGCAGAGGGGGAGAGAGGACAAGTGGTGCTGAGATTCTTTACAAGTAAGTTACTGAACTCTGCCTGTTCTCTAACTTTGCTAATTATTTATTTTTTACCTAAAGTTCATATCTCTCCCCTGCTTAGCTGAGATCATAATCACTGAAGAGAGTCCGTGTAACAGCAGCTTGTAGTGAGAGACCTTCACAAACACAGTGACACTGCTTGTTGTCCTGTTACATTTCAGTTGCTTTAGTCTATATATTTCATACATTGCACTGTGTGTCTTGTTTGGTATATAGTCTGTATTATATATACTGTATTAGTGTTCCATTTGAGTCACTGGTTTTGTATGTATATAAGATATTTTTTTTGGGGGGGAGGAGCTGTTTTATAGTGTGTTATGCTCATATTACTGGGTTAATGGTTTATTGATTGTGTTTAGCACTACAGCATTTGACTATATGTTGCACATGGTACATATAGTGTGGGTGAGAGAGTGTGTGACAGTACTGCATGGGAGCTTTGGATTGTGTGGGTGTGTGCCTTTGAGTGACAGATGAGGTGTAGCAGCTCCTACAAATCACAGCATATTCAAAGGCTTATATCTCGGGGACTATGAAGAATTTAAAGAAACTAAAGGTACCCTGGTGGTTGGGATGACTTATAGGATACAATAGAAGAAATTAAAAAAAAACAATTTTCTCACTATAATTGCCCTTTAAATATTACATAAGGTTTCTCAACTCTTGATGAACCCCTTGAAACAATTTTCATGTCTTGAGGACCCTCTGAATTGTTTTTTTCAATTATCAATCAAATGACATTATTCATACAGATATAACAGATCAATAAATATCTATAAATCGAGTCAAATTCACTTACATGGGTAGATCTATACAGTTCCTGTTACTATCTTTTGAGGAATTCTTAGAAACCTCTCGGGAAACCTGATTGAGAGTTAAAGGGTATGTCCTCCCAAAAAGAAAAGTTTTTATATAAGATTCCCCAAGGGCTCCCAGCCCCAACCGCTATATTTGTTTCTTTAGAAAGCCCCCCAAACTCTACTTACCTCCCCTCTTTCCTCCGCTGCGCTCCTGGCCCTCTGCTTGCGAGAAAATGCAAGCAGAGGGGCGGGACCGGCAGCCGCGTCTGTGATTGGCTGAGCGGCAGCCAATCACGGACGCGGCTGCCGGCAGCTCACTTCGCCGGAGGAAAGAGGAGAGGTAAGTAAAGTTTGGGGAGCTTTATAAAGATAAAAACATAGCGGTTGGGGCTGGGAGTCCAGGGGGAATCTTATGTATTAAACATTTTACGCTATCGGGAGGGGGAGAAGGGCTGCAGTACGCATGCCAAACTTCTCCCGGAGGCCAGGTAGCAGGCAGAGTCCTATATGGGGGGGGGGGACTACAGGAGAACCCTATGGAGCTGGGATGTGAGGTAAGGATTAAATTACACTACATGGTGGGGCCAGTAGTTGGGGGAATTAAGTTTGGGGGTGGACATGCCCTTTAAGTGATAAATGCAATCTCTTCCATTTGGAAGCCACTACCAAATAATTATCACTCTATAAATTATAGCAAAAAGCACCACAGACTACTCCTTACTCTTTATGCACTTCTATCGCATTTTGTGATCCATTAGCACGTGAGAATCGCATGCTGGTGCATTTCAATGTGAGTGGCCACACAATGCGATGAAATGTGTTTTCAGAGTGCATGCTGTCACCATTTTTTTTTGTGCAAATCCCTTGTACTCAGATAACGGATTATTGACAAAATTGAAGTGCAAATGCACATCAAACGCTCGGCATTGTCGTTTTTCAAATGCATTACCTTGCACCGTTAGCGTGGCTGCGTTCTTTAGCTTTATTTTATAACTTATATATAGTCCCATTTTCTAACAAATATATTCGAATTTCAGTTTTTTACAAAGAGAACTATTGTTCCTTCACCATGGACTCAGCAGGATGGAAAACAAGCTGCTCCTTTTAATTCAACGAAATGTAGGTTTGTTTGTTTGTATTTTGATGCTAAAAATCCTGTTATTTTCTAAGCTAATATTTAACAGACCTTGAAACTGCCAATTAAAGTAATTTATTGCTTTCCTTTCTATCCAATGACATAAGTGTCACAACCCCTCACTCCGATCTGGCTATCAATTGTCAAAGAATGCACGCACTCCAACTAACCGAAAAGTTGAATAAAACAGAAGGAAGGGTAGTGAACAAAGGTTATTCACACCTATAACTTCTATACACCATTTTTATATATATATATATACTAGCAGAGTACCCGGCGTTGCCCGTTTTTTCTAAAGATCCAGCCCGAGCCTGCATCCAAAATTCAACCTGGCCCACAAATCTTTCACTTCAGGGTGCCCGACACAATGCAGCATTCTAGGGTAGATCTCATTCCCAATTAACATACCTCACAACATTTGGGGGGCTATTGTTGTGCAATAATGGGATATATAATATCTAAATTTGAGGGCAAATAATGTTGGTATTTACCCTAAAAAATAAATTAATGTGAGGTGTTGTACCTGATTGCTAGATATGATATGATTTAAAGTGTATCACACCAACTTCCCCTTTAAGGCATATCACATCAATTTTCCCTTTAAGGCATATTGCACCAACTTCCCCTTTAGCGCATATTGCTAAAAAGTTGGTGCGATATGCCTTAAATGGTAACTCCCCCTTTGGTTCTCATGGCATCAACTCCCCCTTTGGCGCTCATGGCTCGAACTCCCCCTTGGCGCTCATGGCATCGACTCCCCTTTGGCGCTCATGGCATCGACTCCCCCTTTGGCGCTCATGGCATCGACTCCCCCTTTGGCGCTCATGGCATCGACTCCCCCTTTGGCGCTCATGGCATCGACTCCCCCTTTGGCGCTCATGGCATCGACTCCCCCTTTAACAATGGGTTAAGACATCTCACACATTAATTTATTTTTTACTGCAGTTGATCATTATTGAAACACAATGTCCCCCAGAAAACACAATTTGCTTGCAAGAATGACAAATGGAATAGAAAGGTGAGTGAAAAGAGTGTGTACGTAGCCTTTAAAACTGGGGTTTCAGTAGTTTGTGGGGAAGAGACACAAGGTGAGAAGTAACATGAACCCCTTACAGTGCAGTTGTATTGCAGTGTGGGCAGTGTCATCCCATTCACAGCTGTCATTGTCTTTCATTAATTAAAACTACACATTTCCTTAGCTGCCTTCTCTGAACTCTGCACCAGACTGCTGAAAACTAATCTTCGTTGGTAATTCCCCCCCTAACCTCCAGAACAAGAGACATATCTTTGATTGGTCTGTTTACCTCTCAATCTTGACTCTGGGCAAACCACAAGTGAGAGGAGGTGACAGAGTGTGTGGTCACATGACATTGCTACATCACATGGTCAGCTGCTCCTCAGAATTGACAGCTCTATCCTTATATCACAGCAACAACAGAACAAAATGAAGTAAAGCATTGTACTTCCCTGAACAATCTGTGATATTTGTGCAATTAACTTGATTCACTCAATTTACCAAGTAAATGGCAGAACACGGGTTAATTACGGTAACTTTAAAAATGTCAAAAAAAGGGGGTACGGAGGCATTTTTAAAAGTTGTAAAGGAGCCTATGCTTTTCCCCAGGTCCTTATAAAGAATTTGGTAATTTCAAATGGGAAAGAATGACAAAATCCAAAATGAAAGCCAACAAGGATATATCAAAGCCAATATGGTTTGAACAATTAGCTGTGATATGTTCTTGTTGATGGTAAAATGTATGTATATATAATTTATTTATAAAGCGCCACTTGGGTACTCAGCGCTGTACATTAAAAAAAATCCAGAGTATGCAAACAAGGGGATAAGTGCAAGCCATTAACAGATAGATAAAAATGAAATACAATTTCATACATAGGTTAAGAAAGCATATATATATTATGCATAAATTGATATAAGTGCAACCAGCTTTGACATATTAGAAATGAGATCCCTGCCCCGAAGAGCTTACAATCTAAGTGGGAGGGACAACATACAGATATAAGTGGGGGGGTGGGTACAAAGTGCTCAAAAGTGCTAACAATCATTTGGTAGGATAACAGTCTAGATTTGAAAGTATTAATGGATGTCACCAGGCGAAGCGAGAGAGGGAAAGCGTTCCAAAGGTAGGCAGCAGCATGAGAGAGAGGTTTAAGGCGGGAGGCAGCAGTGTTAGTCGGGGGTTTGTGGAGAAGATTTCCTTGTAAGGAACGGAGGGCACAGTCTGGAACATTAGGGACCAAGAGAGAAGATAAGTAGGGAGGTGCAGTAGAGCGAAGGGATTTAAAGGTTAAAAGTTGGGTATTGAATATGATTCTTTGTTTGATGGGAAGCAACCCTATAGACTGAGTTATTGGGGTTGCGGGTTCTCTTTTGGAGGAGAGCGAGATGATCCGAGCTGCCGAGTTTAAGATAGATTCACCTGGGTTTATGACCATATTGTCAATAGAGATGGAGAAGGTTGAACTGGGTCCCAGTTTAGGGGGGGAAATTATTAATTCGCCAGGAAGAGATAGAGAGCAGACATTTAAAGATTTGGGATTGAATTTCAGGGGTTAGCGCGGGGGGTGGACAAGTAAATTTGGATTAAAAAGGTCTTAAAAAATATCCTATATAAACAAATTTATTACACTAAAAACGAGAGAGAGAGACACACACACTGAGAGACTGGACAGCCGTTAATACCATATACATATCATATATATATATATAATAGCTAAAAATCTCTCTCTGCATATATATAGCTCTAAAATATATATATAAGGATGGAACAATCCAAATGAGTCCTGTAGGATAAAAATCCTATAAATAGAAAACGTAATATAATCCCCCCTCCCCCTCAAAAAAAGTTTCCTATAAGGTATCCACTACAGGAATAGACATCCAAATGTCCAGATATAGTGGCGGCAATAATAATATATATTAATTTTGGATTACAATAAAGATAGTACCAAGATGGCTAAAATCATTAAAAAATATTGGCCTATATTATTGGAGGATAAAGATTTGGCCCAGATTATAAGTCATAGGCCAAATATCATTTTTAGGAAACCTGAAACTCTCAAAAATATTCTTTCCCTCAGTATGCTTCATCTCTGTAATGTAAAAATGATGCCTTCTATTAAAAATGTCCAAATAGAAACACTAAAGTGTATGTTTAAGTGTGGTAATTGTGTGAACTGCAAATATGTTAGGACAACTAAGGGGCCACTAGAAATAGGGAATATTAGACATGTATGGGATAGTATGTATAATTGTAAATCCAGTAATGTTATATATGGAATCAAATGTCCCTGTGATAGGTGGTATATTGGTAAAACCATTAGAAAATTGAGTGTAAGAATAGGGGAACATCGTAGGATGGTCTCTAAGATGAGTTTATTGGGAAACAAGGATGAGGCTACTTACCCATATATTTATAAGCACTTTTTGGAGCATCCTCATTTGAAGGGAGCACTTTTTTGGCTTTTGGGGGTATAAATAAATCACTTTTGGTAAGGAGGGGGAGATATTAAAGGGCAACTGTGGTCTCAAAATAAGTTAGGGTTAAATGAAAGCCTGCAGTATTTCCTTTAAACTGAGCCAACAATCACATCTCTGGCTGGAGCCTGTGAGAAATTTACATTGGGGTGAATGTTCAAACTTCCCCCATCCAGTAGGTTGAGTGACATCACCTGACCTCTGCCAGCCCTTTTCCCCCGGGGGAGAAGCATGCTCTCAGTTGAGACTTAATGCTGGGGAAATCAGGAAGTACCTGAGGGAAAAAAATGAAAGTTGAGAAGGGGAGCCTATTAATGCAGGCAAAGACTTGTCACATGGCTAAAAACAGGAAGTTCAACCAGGAAGTTACATTGCTGAACTTTTGCAGCAATAACTTCTCACACATTTTATCTAGAGATGTGATTTAGGTTTTATTTTGAAGGTGTGATGGAAGGCTTTTTATATAATCCTTACTAGTTTGGAAGAATTTGAGACCAGTTACCCTTTAATAAAGAATTACTGAGATTGGAACAAAGATTTATATATATGAGTCAAAGTATGACACCTAAAGGTCTCAATGATCACATAGAATTGGCTCAGTTTTTATGATCTATAGTGAGTATTAGGTTTTTTTATATATATATTATTGAGGTAGCAGCACTCCGGATTTCTTCTTATGGGTCAGAAGTACGGTGAGAGACATTCCTCATATATTTGTTTGTTCGCCTGCATAACTTATTGCTACACCAGGATTGTGGTTTCTACCATGTCTATACCATCCCAAGTTTTTCGATCACGGACCGCTGTTCCCTTGCGGCCGGGGGATTGAATATAGCTAGATAGCTACCGTATATACTTGAGTATAAACCGTCCCGAGATATTATCCGAGGGTACCTAGTTTTACCTGAAAAGGAGAAAAAGTGATTGACTCGAGTATAAACCGAGGGTAGAAAATATGCCTTCTGATTCTGTATTTTTTGAGGCTTTAGTGCCCTTTAAATGGACAGCAGAATTCCATACAGTAGTCCATACAGTAATGCATATAGTACTACTGTATGGGAATTCTGCTGTCTTTTAAAGGGAAACTAAAGCCTCAAAACAATACAGAATCAGAAGGCAGTATTTAACAATAGATACCATCCTCCTGATCTGTATTGTTTTTCGAAGTTGCCCTTTAAATCCCACATAGTAACCCCTACTGGTATTTGCAACTTAAGATGTTTGGAAACTACAAACTCCAGCATGCTTTAATTGCTGGGAGTTGTAGCTTTCAAACATCTGCAGAAGCCAATACTTGCAAATAGGGGTAAATCCCCTTTATTTGTGCATACAGTATGCACAAATAAAGAAGATTTTACTCTTATTGTAAGTATTGTGTGCACTGGTGTTCCTGTGGTATTTTCCTACCTGTCCGGCGGCCCCTCGTCCACATCCTCTGCGCTTCAGAATGATGTCCCTACTCGGCGCCAAAAAGTGAGAGGCGCCGGGGTAGTGACGTCATCCGGAAACGGGACTTGTAAAGTAATAGTTTATTGCAACATACAACCTGTTGTATGTTGCAATAACTAAATTTACTACAAGTCCCTGGAGTGCCCCGATATTCTACTGTGGCTATTTCTACTTCTACGGAAGGACCCGGGCTGATGACAATACAAGCGGCTTGTGCCTCGTCTCCCTCTATTCCTTATATATATATATATGGTGTGTATTGTGTATATATATATATATATATATATATATATATATATATATATATATAGCGATGAAGGAGCCGCTCGCTACTAAACCCGTTTGCTATATATATATATATGTGTGTATGTATGTGATGCATCAAGAAAGCACTCACAATCAGAGGTACAACTGCCTGGGTGAAAATCACTACAATATAATAGTCCTTCTTCCAAATGCTGCACTCAGGTACTCTTTGCAAATCTTTATTAACAAATAATTATTATAACAATATTCGTTTGCTTCTAGCTGCTATTTCCTGAGTGAGGATATTAGGGTTGTTTGGGGTAGTTTTGGTTTTAAGTATATATATTATCTATATTTACAAGTAAATTTAGGTATTATCGGCATATAAGTGATACTTAAACCAAAAGAACTGATTATTTCTCCCAGAGAGATAGTTTGAGGGAGGAGAAACGACAAGGGTCCAAAACCAAGCCCTGAGGGACCCCCACGGATTCCAGAAATATAGAATCTGCATAAGAAGAGAGTGGTCCACGTATCAAAGGCAGCAGATAGGTCAAGAAGGAGGACGAGAACTGTCCTTTGGCTTTGGCAGCTTGTAGGTCATTTGAGATCTACAAGCACAGGGGCATTCAGTTGAATGACACCGTCAGAATTCTGATTGTAACGAGTCCAATAAGTTATTAGCATGGAGGTAGGTTATTTAGAGCGTGTAGAGACTAGACGTTCAAGAAGTTTTGATGCAAATGGTAAAAGGGAGACAGGGTGGGGTAGTTTGAGAGACAGGTAGGGTCTAGGAGGTTTTTTTTAAGAAGAGGTTTCACACACGATGTTTAAAGGCATCAGAAGTCCCAGAGGTCAGGGAGGAATTAAAATGTGAGAAAGAGCGGGGGAAAGGATTTTAGCACAGTGTCTGAGTAGGAAGGAGGGGATGGGATCAAGGGTACACATTGTAAGCGTCAGGACAACAGGAGGTCGAAGACTTCAGAATGAGTGACAGGTGAAAAGATTCCAGAACTGCAGGGGTGGGGCAGGCAAAAGAAGGTGAGAGGTTGTCCGGGTTGAGGTGGATTACAGTGCGTATATCATCTATTTCATTTCTAAAGTAGTCTGCAAAATCCTGAGGACCGTTAATGGAATGAATAGTGTCTGTAAAGGAGGGCTGCAAGAGTGTTAAATAGCGAAAATAGATGATGTGGGTTATTTTATTTATTGTTATAAGCGTAAAGTATGATGGTTAGCTGCTGAAAGAGCGAATTAAGAAACGAAAGAGCCGAATAAGACACAAAATTGAGAACTGCTGGGCTGAGTCACCTTGCCCTTATTTATGCCCTCTCCTGAATCGGGAATGGTTTGGTCCCTAGAGGGTGTTCCTGTTCTGTTTAGAGGGAACCGATATCTATTCCCTCCAATGTGCACTACATGTACCAAAATGGACATACAAAATATCAAATTTTGTGATCTGCTAATTTTATACAAACATATAATCATGTTGGTAAAATGACAAAATATTAAAGTTTTGTTATCTGCTCATTTTATACAATCAACAAAATTTCCGAGTTTATATGATCAAGAAGTTATATAGAAGTTAAAAATTTCCCTTGTGATACCAACCTAAAAATATAGTTCAGATGGCCTTGTTCCAGCATCAGCTGATATTATTTCGAGAAAATATTACATAATCCCTTCCCTTGAATTATTATGAAATGACTTGTAAGGGACTAACATCTGTTTGAACTCTGTTTTAAAGTTGAAGCCCCCCTGCAGTCTGTAGCTTCCTGGTTTTATCAGTGACTTTCACATCTTTTGTCCCTTTGAGGCAGATACCTGCTGTGAGAACAAATCACAATTGTAGATGGGGGAAGAGCACTATACGTCTACAAATGGTGAAAGTTCTTATTAACCCTTCTCTAACATTAGGACTAAAGCTAGGTACACACAGTACAGATTTCTGAAAGATGACAGACAGGATCTGCAAGATCCTGTCTGCCATCTTTCAAAGATCTGCATAAAAGTTAGGGAGAACGTCGGGCTGGGTGTTTCCATCGGCCGCGCTAGACTCCTATAGGGAGTCTAGCGCGGCCGATGGAAATTTTCGGCCTTTCCCAAACGAGCGCGTACGGCCGACCCGATCGTTCGGGCGGCGCGCTCGTTGGGAAAAAGACGTACACACAGTAACGATAAAGCCCCGATACCGTCGGTCGACGGTATCGGGGCTTTATCGTACTGTGTGTACCCAGCTAAGTGGGAGCTGCCATATTGATTGACACTGCTATTGAAGTGGGATAAATTGAAATGCATGCTGCCATTATAGATATTACCTATGGAAGTTAAAAGCACTCGCGTTTGTGACTACAATATTCACTACTGCAGTTGGTAATAGTAATAAGCAATAGAGCTGATATTTAAAATTATTGGACTGCGGTGTACTCGGCCTTACTTTTAAAAGTATTTTTAATGTGAGATCTTTGCCTAAATTTAATTTCTGTGCTTCATAGGTGCTGAACGTTAATGAATCACCCTTAGGTAGAGTGCAAGCATTCAAAGTGGAAAGATAACAGGTACACACTGCCGATTTGCAATAATATGGCACCTGTAATCTTGCATGCTTTTTAGTAGAAGAATGTTTCATGCTCGCTATCTAATTACATACAGTATATATGTCAAGACTTGTAAATATGTAGGATCTCTGTGGGACAGAGCAGCCAAAAGATGAGGGATCACTAACCCTGACAATGTGAGTTGCCACATGTTAGATCATTGTTCAAAGGGGTTGGTCATTAATTGGCCACTGCAGTTGACAACAAACAAATTAACCTGGCATCGGCTTTATACTAATGTTACTGTGATTTTATTAATGCAGTTTTAGGAATTTTTATAGCCATACTGATCCTAAAGGGGGGGGGGGGTTTACGTGAAAATAGTTGTGGGCATGTGTTTTTTTGTTTTTTTTTTAAGGAATCACTTGGTTACCTATACTGCTGATTGGAAACCTGTAGCTAGTTATTTAAACTGTATTTGTATCCTTAACAACATACGAACAACCGTGCACACAGCTTAAATGCAAAGCTGTAGGTAATGATACAGGATGATGTTGTACAGGAAGCCAACAGACAGGATTAATCTTCTACATCCGCCCCATCTTTTTAGGGGTCTTCCAAAATCGCAATTTGCACATGTCTCCAGGATCTGTTCGGACCCAGGGCAGCACATATTAATATGATGGCACAACAAAATATCTAACAGTAGCGCAGCACTCGGATTTCTCTTATGGGTCAGAAGTACGGTGAGAGACATTCCTCATATATTTGTTTGTTCGCCTGCATAACTTTTGCTACACCAGGATTGGGTTTCTACCATGTCTATACATACCATCCCAAGTTTTTCGATCACGGACCGCTGTTCCCTTGCGGCCGAGGGATTGAATATAGCTAGATAGCTACCGTATATACTTGAGTATAAACCGTCCCGAGTATTATCCGAGGTACCTAGTTTTACCTGAAAAAGGAGAAAAAAGTGATTGACTCGAGTATAAACCGAGGGTAGAAAATATGCCTTCTGATTCTGTATTCTTTTGAGGCTTTAGTTGCCCTTTAAATGGACAGCAGAATTCCCATACAGTAGTCCCATACAGTAATGCATATAGTATCTACTGTATGGGAATTCTGCTGTCTATTTAAAGGGAAACTAAAGCCTCAAAACAATACAGAATCAGAAGGCAGTATTTAACAATAGATACCATCCTCCTGATTCTGTATTGTTTTTACTAAGTTGCCCTTTAAATCCCACATAGTAACCCCTACTGGTATTTGCAACTTAAGATGTTTGGAAACTACAACTCCCAGCATGCTTTAATTGCTGGGAGTTGTAGCTTTCAAACATCTGCAGAAGCCAATACTTGCAAATAGGGGTAAATCCTCCTTTATTTGTGCATACAGTATGCACAAATAAAGAAGATTTTACTCTTATTTGTAAGTATTGTGTGCACTGGTGTTCCTGTGGTATTTTCCTACCTTGTCCGGCGGCCCCTCGCTCCACATCCTCTGCGCTTCAGAATGATGTCCCTACTCGGCGCCAAAAAGTGAGAGGCGCCGGGTAGTGACGTCATCCGGAAGCGGGACTTGTAAAGTAATAGTTTATTGCAACATACAACATGTTGTATGTTGCAATAAACTATTACTTTACAAGTCCCTGGAGTGCCCCGATAATTCTACTGTGGCTATTTCTACTTCTACGGAAGGCACCCGGGCTGATGATCAA
The DNA here is from genome assembly GCA_019447015.1 of Hymenochirus boettgeri. NCBI lineage: Eukaryota > Metazoa > Chordata > Amphibia > Anura > Pipidae > Hymenochirus > Hymenochirus boettgeri. The sequence goes on along the minus strand of CM033470.1, from coordinate 243,827,121 downwards.
TACAAGCGGCTTGTGCCTCGTCTCCCTCTATTCCTATATATATATATTATGTGTGTGTATATATATATATATATATTATATATAAATATATTATAGCGATAAAGGAGCCGCTCGCTACTAACCCGTTTGCTATATATATATTATGTGTGTGTATGTATGTATATATCTATATATATATATAATAATTATATAATATATATATATATATATATATCTTTGTGCATCAAGAAAGCACTCACGAATCAGAGGTACAACTGCCTGGGTGCAAAATCACTACAAATATAAAGTCCTTCTTCCAAATGACTGCACTCACAGGACTTCTTAGCCAAATCTTTATTAACAAAAATTATTAACAATATTTGTAATAAGATTTGGCTAAGAAGTCCTGTGACTGCAGTCATTTGGAAGAAGGACTTTATATATATATATATATATATATATATATATATATATATTGTTTTTAGTGTAATCATTTTGTTTATATATGATATTTTCACCTTTTTTATGCATTTTAGAATCTGATACTCTTATAGGGATTGAGGTGTACTATAGATAATATATTATTTGATTTTTGAATATATAGGGTGCTAGAGGTTTTTATTTCTTGGCTCCTAGTTAGAATTCGTTTGCTTCTAGCTGCTATTTCCTGAGTGAGGATCTCAGGGTAGTTTGGGGTAGTTTTGGTTTTACGTATATATATATTCTCTATTTTACAAGTAAATTTAGGTATTATCGGCATATAAGTGATACTTAAAACCAAAAGAACTGATTATTTCTCCCAGAGAGATAGTTTAGAGGGAGAACGACAAGGGTCCTAAAACCAAGCCCTGAGGGACCCCCACGGATTCCCAGAGAATATAGAATCTGCATAAGAAGAGAGTGGTCCACAGTATCAAAGGCAGCAGATAGGTCAAGAAGGAGGACGAGAACTGTCCTTTGGCTTTGGCAGCTTGTAGGTCATTTGAGATCTACAAGCACAGGGGCATTTCAGTTGAATGACACCGTCAGAATTCTGATTGTAACGAGTCCAATAAGTTATTAGCATGGAGGTATTTAGTAATGCGTGTAGAGCCTAGACGTTCAAGAAGTTTTGATGCAAATGGTAAAAGGGAGACAGGGTGGGTAGTTTGAGAGACAGGTAGGGTCTAGAGAGGTTTTTTTTAAGAAGAGGTTTCACACACGCATGTTTAAAGGCATCAGGAAGTCCCAGAGGTCAGGGAGGAATTAAAATTGTGAGAAAGAGCGGGGGAAAGGATTTTAGCACAGTGTCTGAGTAGGAAGGAGGGGATGGGATCAAGGGTACACATTGTAAGCGTCAAGGACAACAGGAGGTCGAAGACTTCAGAATGAGTGACAGGTGAAAGATTCCAGAACTGCAGGTGGTGGGGCAGGCAAAAGAAGGTGAGAGTTGTCCTGGGTTGAGGTGATTACAGTACGTATATCATCTATTTCATTTCTAAAGTAGTCTGCAAAATCCTGAGGACCGTTAATGGAATGAATAGTGTCTGTAAAGGAGGGCTGCAAGAGTGTTAAATAGCGAAAATAGATGATGTGGGTTATTTTTATTATTGTTTATAAGCGTGCTAAAGTATGAGTGTTTAGCTGCTGAAAGAGCCGAATTAAGACACGAAAGAGCCGAATTAAGACACAAAATTGAGAACTGCTGGGCTGAGTCCATTGCCCTTATTTATGCCCTCTCCTGAATCGGGGAATGGTTTGGTCCCTAGAGGGTGTATCCTGCTTTTTAGAGGGAAACCGATATCTATTTCCCTCCTACATGTGCACTACATGTACCATACATGGCACATACAAAATATCAAAGTTTTGTGATCTGCTAATTTTTATCACACATATAATCATGTTGGTAAAATGACAAAATATTAAAGTTTTGTTTTTGCTCATTTTATATCAACAAATTTCCGAGTTTATATGATCAAGAAGTTATATAGAAGTTAAAAATTTCCCCTTGTGATACCAACCTATAAAATATATGTCCAGATGCGCCTTCGTTCCAGCATCAGCTGATATTATTTCGAGAAAAATATTACTAATCCCTTCCCTTGAATTATTATAGAAATGACTTGTAAGGGATAACATCTGTTGAACTCTGTTTAAAAGTTGAAGCCCCCCTGCAAGTCTGTAGCTATCCTGGTTTTTACAGTGACTTTCACATCTTTTGTCCCTTTGAGGCAGATACCCTGCTGAGAACAAATCACAATTGTAGATGGGGGAAGAGCACTATACGTCTACAAATGGTGAAAGTTCTTATTAACCCTTCTCTAACATTAGGACTAAAGCTAGGTACACACAGTACAGATTTCTGAAAGATGACAGACAGGATCTGCAAGATCCTGTCTGCCATCTTTCAAAGATCTGCATACACTATAGGGAGAACGCTCGGGACTGTGTGTTTCCATCGGCCGCGCTGACTCTATAGGGAGTCTAGCGCGGCCGATGGAAATTTTCGGCCTTTCCCGAACGAGCGTACGGCCGACCCGATCGTTCGGCGGGCGCGCGCTCGTTCGGGAAACGAACGTACACACAGTAACGATAAAGCCCCGATACCGTCGGATCCGACGGTATCGGGGCTTTATCGTAACTGTGTGTACCCAGCTTAAGTGGGAGCTGCCATATTGATTGACACTGCTATTGAAGTGGGATAAATTGAAAATGAATGCTGCCATTATAGATATTACCTATGGGAAGTTAAATGCCACTCGCGTTTGTGACTACAATATTCCACTACTGCAGTTGGTAATAGTAATAAGCAATAGAGCTGATATTTAAAATTATTGGACTGCGTGTACCTGGCCTTACTTTTAAAAGTAATTTTTAATGTGAGATCTTTGCCTAAATTTAATTTCTGTGCTTCATAGGTGCTGAACTCGTTAATGAATCACCATTAGGTAGAGTGCAAGCCATTCAAAGTGGAAAGATAACAGGTAACACACTGCCGATTTGCAATAATATGGCACCTGTAATCTTGCATGCTTTTTAGTAGAAGAAAAATGTTGCATGCCGCTATTAATTACAGCCGATATATGTCAAGGGACTTGTAAATAGTTAGGATCTCTGTGGGAGACAGAGCAGCCAAAAGATGAGGGATCACTAACCCTGACAAATGTGAGTGACATCGCTGTTCAGATTTTCATTGTTCATAAAGGGGTTGGTCATTAATTGGACCAACGCGCAGTGACAACAACAAATTAACCTGGTACGGCTTTATACTAAGGTACGTGATTTATTATTAATGTAAGTTAGTTTGGAATGCTTCCCTATAGCAATACTGATACTAAAGGGGGGGGGGGGGCGGTTTACGTGAAAAATGTGGGCAGTGTTTTTTTTTAAGGAATCACTTGGTTACCTATACTGCTGATTGGAACCCTGTAGCTAGTTATTTAAACTTGTATTTGTATCCTTAAACTACAGGAACAACCGTGCACAACAGTCTTAAATGCAAAAGCTGTAAGGTAATGATACAGGATGATTGTGTACAGGAAGCCAACAGACAGGATTAATCTTCTACATCCGCCCCATCTTTTTAGGGGTCTTCCAAAATCGCAATTTGCACATGTCTCCAGGATCTGTTCGGACCCAGGGCAGCACATATTAATATGATGGCCAAAAAATATAAAGCTAGGCAATACTCCAACTCTATGTTAAATGGGGTTCTTGAAGATATGACTGTGTTTAAGCCTGCCTATAAACGAGTTTATGGTGTTCCATTTGTACAGCTGTTTTCAACTGGTTCATGGATGGTACAACGCAATCTTAAAAGATTTTGGCCTTCAATTGGTGTAGAGACACAGCATAAACCAGCAGCGTGTCTTTTCCAGTCCCTATAAAGCAGATTTATTCAGGCGGTTTCCAAATACAAAAAAACCCGCAAGGGATGTTTTAAATGCAGCAATTGAAATATTTGCAATTCTTTAATAGAGGTTGAATATTTTAACAATCCCAACACGGGTCATTTGTATAAAATACCAGTATGCTCTCTCTGCTAGGAGGGCATTATGACGATCACCACTATATGTAACGTGGGACATGGTCATTAATCCCACATAGATCAGAGACCAGATTTTTTTAGCCATACAAAATACACACCACAAGAATTATCATCTTTTGATATCACTGCCATCTTGGCCAAGGCAATCTTAAAGAGAACTAACTTGCTTGTGAAGGTTCTCATTTATCCAGGTCATGGCATATCTGTTGTATTCAATTGGATCAACTGGACTTGAAGTTAGTTTTTAAGACGTTTCGCTAGTCATCCGACTGGCTTTCTCAATTCAGAATGACTTGTACAAGAATCTGTGGCAATTATGTACCCTGGAAAATCCCAATTAGCATATCACAGCAGCCAGGTGTTAAGGGCGTGATTCATAGTGGCTAAGAGTATTATAGGAACGCCCAGAGTAAGGTGTCAAAACAGCATTGTACATGGCAGACAGTTGGGGTCAAACCCCCCCCCATCTCTATTTAGGCTTGGTTTCTTTATTTTCACATAAATGGCCTTCTTAACACACCTCTCTTGAACCAATCATGTTCCTTTGCCAATATGTTACATTACAATCTCAAAATTATGTCCTTTATCCTTAAGATGCAGGTACACGGCTGAGTCCTGACCCGAGGAATTGGCTCTTCTGTGCGGGCCATACGTTGATGCAGTTGCTGTTTGGTCTCCCCCACATACAAATCAGAGCATTCTTCACTGCACTGCACTGCGTATATGAATGTCACTTCTTGTGTTTCGGTATTGGTCTTTCGGATGTACCAATTGCTGCCCTCGTGTTTGTTCGTTTAAAGCAGACAGGATACAGTGTTTTTTTGAAAATTCTTCTTAATTCTCAGAGATCCCTGCTACATATGGGATGACCATGTTCTTTCTTCTCGTCTTGCTTTTTTCCCCTTCACTGTTGGTATTTGTGTTCTTTTCTTTCCTCCTACTTCTTTTGACAAAGGTCCAGTCTGGATATCCACAAATTTTAAGGGCTCTTTTGAGATGTTTCATTTCTTTAGCCTTCCCCTCTGTGCTAGTGGAGATGTTCCAGAACAAAGATGCAAGCGAGGGAGCACACTATATGTGTAGAATCATAATTTATTGTGAACAACACACAACGTTTCAGGACTACAATGTCCCTTCCTCAGGTAAGGGACATTGTAGTCCCGAAACATTGTGTGTTGTTCACAATAAATTGTAGTCCCGAAACGTTGTGTGTTGTTCACAATAAAATTATTGATTCTACACATATAGTGTGCTCCCTCGCTTGCATCTTTGTTCTGGAATTATTTAAGCTCGTGAAGTAGAGAGCGGAGGGATAGCACCTATCTATTGTCTGGCAGCAAGCCAACAGCAGTGTGCTAGAGTGTTTCTGAACTGTAGTGGGGTTTCTCACTCTGTGTTGCAGGGGTCTGATGAACACCCAGCTTGTGATCTAAAGGATGGTGGAGTCAAACACAAATACTGATCTGTGTGTGTTGGTTTTCTGTAAACCTCTACTGTACTTGTACTTCCTTCTGGTGGATTTTAACCCAGGTGTCATCCACATTTGGGAACCAGTGGCTGGGAGCTATGCCCTTAAGGTATAAGCACCTGTTTTTCTACCTCCTCCATGTAAAGTTGGCTACAATGGGTGAAACTGGAGATCCCATAGCACATCCGTGTTTTTTTGCTTATAGAACTTATCCCTGTATTTGAAATAGGTGGTATTCAGGAACAAGTCCAGTAAGGATAAACGAGCCTTATTGGACCAGATAAAGGCAAATGATACGCTTCCAAATGTACATGGATTCTCTACTTATTCAGTGGTAGTGCACGGTAAGGCTCACCTTGTAAGACGCCAGGTTTAGACACGTACAGTTCAAAAGGTCATAAGTTTGAATCCCCACACTTTATTTTTTGTTTCCATTATGTTCCTAGTACAATATTCTACATATACCAATGTTTTTTATAGTGTGTCTCTTAGCCTAGAGATAAGAGCTCTGCTTTTAGCAAGACAGAGTAAATATACAAGTTGCAGGTTCTATTTCCCAGACTTATTTTTGCTGAAATGTAAGTATTCCGTTTCTTACATCCATGCTATCTATGAAATACACTGCAAAGATTACTTTTCTTTTTGAATGAAAAGTAAAGGATTATATCATTGTTAGGACAGGAACATTGAATGTGTTTGAAAACAAATAACTGAAATCCCTTTTCTGTGTCAGGGAAAGGGAGGATTGGCTGTCAGTTTCTAGGAAGCAAGGCTGGCACTACAGAGCATGTGCCTGTACGCAGACACTTAGCTGGGGGTTTACCCAGCTAAGGTGGATTGGGAGCTGACCCCATACTCACAGGTTTATTTCATAAATCGCCCAATGGCCACAGCAAAGGGAGAGGTGAGACACAGCTTGTTGTTGTTTGTGAATGTGCCTCTGTCATTGGACAATGTTGTCTGGAGACTTTAATTCCCCATTAATATCAGTCCTGTGGCGTTGAACCCTGCGTTTGAAGGGCAAAATTGTTTTGTCCACATAGATAAGTGAGCATGGACATTTCAACATGTAAAAACAATAGTCAGTGTTACAGTTGAAATAACTGTATTTATACAAATGACCCGTGTTGGATTGTTAAATATTTCAACCTCTATTATAAGGAATGCAATATTCCAATTGCTGGCATTTAAAACATCCACTTGCCCGGGTTTTTTTATTTGGAGACAGCCTGAATTAAATTCTGCTTTATAGGGACTGAAAAGACACGCTGCTGAGTTTATTGCTGGTGTCTCTTCACAACCAATTGAAGGCCAAAATCTTTAAGATTGCGTTGTACCATCCATTAACCATTTGAAAAACAGCTGTACAATGGAACAACCATAAACACTCGTTTATAGCAGGCTTAAACACACGTCTAATCTCAAGAACCCCATTAACATAGAGTTGGAGTATATCTAGCTTGATTTTTTTGGCCATCATATTAATATGTGCTTGCCTGGGTTTCCGAACAGACCTGGAGAAATGTGCAAATGCGATTTTGGAAGACCCCCTAAAAAGATGGGGGCGATGTAGAAGATTTCCGTCTGTTGGTTCCTGTACACAATCATCCTGTATCATTACCTTAGCAAGCTTCTTTGCATTTAAGACTGTTGTGCACGGTTTGTCTTGTAGTTTAAAAGGATACAAATACAAGTTTAAAAAATAACTAGCTACAGGTTCCAATCAGCAGTATAGGATACCAAGGATTCCTTAAAACAAAAAACACTGCCCAATATTTTCACGTTACAAACCCCCCCCCCCCTTTAGGATCCAGTAGTGCTATAAATAATTCCTAAAACTGTCAATTAATAAAATCACAGTATAACATTAGTATAAGCCATGACCAGGTTAATTGTTTGTTGTCAACGGAGATGGCCATAATGCCACGCCCCTTTTGGAAACAATGATCTAAAATGTGGCAAACTCACAATTGTCAGGGTTAGTGATCCCCTCATCTTTTGGTGCTCTTGTTCCCACGAAGATCCTACATTTTTACAAGTCTTGACATATATACTGTATGTCATTCGAGTAGCGAGCATGAAACTTCTTCAACTAAAACATGCAGATTACCGGTGCCAATTTATTGCCAAATCGCAGTTGTGTTTACTGTTATCTTTCCACTTTGAAGGCTTGCCACTCTAACCTAATGTGTTATTCATTTAAAACGAGTTCACGCACCTTGAAGCACAGATAATAATTTACGCAAAGTCTCACATTAAAAATTCCTTTTAAAAGTAAGGCCAGGTAACACGTCAGTCCCAATAATTTTAATTATCAGCTCTATTGCTTATTACTAGTACCAACTGCAGTAGGTGGAATATTGTAGTCAAAACGCGAGTGTCATTTAAACTTCCATAGGTAAATCTTATAATGGCAGCATGTCCTTTTCATTTATCCACTTTCAATTGCGTGTCAATCATAATGGCAGCTCCCACTCCTAAGCTGGGTACCACACAGTTTCGGATAAAGCCCGATACCGTCGGAATCCGACGGTATCGGGGCTTTATCGTTACTGTGTGTACGCTTCGTTTCCCGAAAAGAGTCGCGCCGACAGCGAGCGATCGGCGTACTCCGTTACGCGTTGGTGCAAAGGCCGAAAAATTTCCATCGGCCCGCTAGACTCCTATAGGAGTCGAGCCGGGCCGATTGGAAACACAAAGTCCCGAGCCGTTTTACTCCCTAACTGTGTAGTGCGACTATTTGAAAGATGCAGACCAGGAGGGTCTGCAGCATCCGTGTCGTCTTTCAGAAATCTGTACTGTGGTACCCCTAGCTTTAGTCCTAATGTTAGAGAAGGGTTAATAAGAACTTTCACCATTTGGAGCTATAGTGCTCTTCCCCCATCTACATGTTGATTGTTCTCACAGGGTATCTGCCTCAAAGGACAAAAGATGGGAAAGTCCACTGTAAAACCAGGATAGCTACAGACTTGCAGGGGGGGCTTCAATCTTAAAACAGAGTCAAACAGATGTTAGTCCACTTACAAGTCCAGTTTCATAAATAATTCAAGTGAGGGATTATGTAATATTTTTCTCGAAATATATCAGCTGATGCGGAACGAAGGCGCATCTAGATCATATATTTTATAGTTGTATCACAAGGGGAAATTTTTTACTCTCTAGATAACTTCTTGATCATATAAACTTCGGAAATTGTGTGTTGATGTTATAAAATGAGCAATAAACAAAACTTTAATATTTGTCATTTTACCAACATGAGTATATGTTTGTATAAAATTAGCAATCCAAAAACTTTGCATTTTTGGTATGTGCCATATGGTACATGTAGGCACATGTAGGAGGGGAATAGATATCGTTTCCCTCCTAAAAAGCAGGATAACAACCCCTCTAGGGACAAACCATTCCCCGATTCGGGAGAGGGCTAACATAAGGGCATGGACTCAAGCCCAGCAGTTTCTAATTTTTGTGTCTTATCGGCTCTTTGTTGTCCTTAGTCGGCTACTTTCAGCAGCTAAACACTAGACTACTTTAGCACGCTTAAACAATCATAAAAATAACCACATCATCTATTTTTCGCGTATTTAACACTTTGCAGCCCTCCTTTACAGACACTATTCTCCATTAACGGTCTCAGGATTTTGCAGACTACTTTAGAAATGAATATATGATTATACTTACTAATCACCTCAACCCCAGGCACACATCACCTCTTTTGCCTGCACCACACCACTGCAGTCTCGGTAAATTCTTTTACCTGTCACTCATTCTGAAGTCTTCGCCTCCTGTTGTCCTTGACGTTACAATGTGTAACCCTGTCCATCGCCCAATCCTTCCTACTCAGACACTGTTGCTAAAATCCTTCCCCGCTCTTTCTCACAATGTTTACATTCCTCCCTGACCATCTGGGACTTCCTGAGCCTCTTTAAAAATGCGTATTGAAACCTCTTCTTAAAAAAAAAAAAACAACCCTCTCTAGAAGACCCTACCGTCTCTCAAACTACCCCCCGTTTCTCCCTTTTTAATTACCATTTGCCAATCAAAACTTCTTGAACGTCTAGTCTCTACAAACGCATTATTACTAATACTCCATGTATACGTTATTGAAACTCGTTTACATCAGAATCTCCTGACGGTGTCCATTCAACTGAAATGCCCCTGTGCTTGTATAGCTCAAAGTGACCACAAGCTGCAAAGCCAACGGACAGTCTCGTCCTCCTTCTTGAACTATCTGCTGCCTTTGATACTGTGGACCACTCTCTCTTTATGCATGATTCTATATTCTCTGGGATCCGTGGGGGTCCTCAGGGCTTGGTGTTTAGGACCCTTGGTTCGTTCTCCCCTAAACTATCTCTCTGGGAGAAATAAAATCAGTTCTTTTGGTTTAAGTATCACTTATATGCCGATACTCACCTAAAATTTACTTGTAAATAGAGAGCATATATATATACGAAACCAAAACTACCCTCAAACTACCACTAGATCCTCACTCCAGGAAGAAGCAGCTACGAAGCAACGAAATTCAACTTAGAGCCAAGAAATAAAACTCTAGTCACCCTTATATATTCAAAAATCAACTAATATATATATCTATGAGTACACCTCAAATCCCTATAGTAGTATTCAGATTCTGAAAATGCATAAAAAAGGCTGAAAATATCATATATAAACAAAATGATTACACTAAAAACAATATAGATATATATAATATATCATATAGAGTCTATATATAAAGTTCCTCTTCCAATGACTGCAGTCACAGGACTTCTTAGCCAAATCTTTATTAAACATATTGTTTAATTTTTGTTATAAGATTTGGCTAAGAAGGTCGTGGTGTAGGAAAAGAAAAACAAAAGTCATTTGGAAGGAAGGACTTAATATTTGTAGGTGATTTTGGCACCCAGGCAGTTGTCCTCGATTCGTTGAGTGCTTTTTGCTGAGCACACGATTATATATATAGATATATATATATATAGTATATATATACTATATTAAACAATATTAATATATCATAACACACACATAATAGATATAGCAAACGGGTTAGTAGCGAGCGGTCCTTTTACAGCTATATATATATATATATATATATAAGTATATATATATATACACACAAATAATATATATATATAGTAATAGAGGGATACGAGGACAGCCGTCGTATTGTTCATCACCCGGTACCCTTCCGTAGAAGTAGAAAATAGCCACAGTAGATTACGGGGCACTCCAAGGACTTGGTAAAGTAATAGTTTATTGCAAACATACACTACTGTTGTATGTTGCAATAAACTATTACCTTTACAAGCTCCCGCTTCCGGATGACGTCACTACCCGGCGCCGCTCACTCTTTGGCGCGAGTGGGACATCATTCCTGAAGCGCAGAGAGATTGTGGGCGAGGGGCCGCCGGACCAAGGTAGGAAAATACCACAGGAACACCATGCACACCATACTTACAAATAAGAGTAAAATCTTCTTATTTGTGCATACTGTATGCAAAATAAAGGAGGATTTACCCCATTTGCAGAGTGGCTTCTGCAGATGTTTGAAGCTACAAACTCCCAGCAATTAAAGCATATGCTGGATGTTTGTATTCAACAATCTTAGTTGCAATACCAGAGGGGTTACCTATGTTGGGTTTAAAGAGGCAAACTATAGAAAAACAATACAGAAATCAGGAGGAATGTATCTATGTTAAATACTGCCTTCTGATTCTGTTTTGTTTTTTGAGGCGTTTAGTTTCCCTTTTTAAAATAGACAGGCAGAATTCCCATACAGTAAGATACTATATGCATTACGTATGGGACTACTGTATGGGAATTCGCTTCAACTTTAAAGGGCACACTAAGCCTCAAAAGAAACAGAATCAGAAGGCATTTACTTTCTACCCTCGGTTTATACTCGCGTCAATCACTTTTTTCTCCTTTTCAGGTAAAACTAGGTACCTCGGTAATATACCGGGACGGTTAATACTAGTATATACGTGTAGCTATCTGCTTTCAATCCCCCTGGGGCCTCAAGGGAACAGCGTTCCTTGATCGAAAACTTGGATGGTATAGAAATGGTAGAAACCCACAATCCTGTGTGCAAAATTATGAAGCGAACAAACAAATATATGAGGAATGTCTCTCACCGTACTTCTGACCCTAGAATAAATCCCGGAGTGGCTGCTACCCCTCCAAGAAATATATATATCTAAAAAAGACTAATACCACTATAAGATCATAAAAACAGCCAATTCTATGTGATCATTGAGACCGTTATGTGTCATACTTTGACTCATATATATAATCTTTTTTCCCATCTCAGTAATTCTTTTTAAAGGGTAAACTGGTCTCAAATTCTTCAACTAGTAAGATTATATAAAAAGCCGCCATCACACACCTTCAAAATAAAACCTAAATCACTCTCTAATAAAATGTGTGAGAATTATTGCTGCAAAAGTCAGCAATGTACTTCCTGTTGAACTTCCTGGTTTTAGTCACATGTGACAAGTCTTTGCCTGCATTAATAGGCTCCCCTTCTCAACTTTTTTTTCCCTCATTTACTTTCCTGATTTCCTCCCTGATTTCCCTCATCATTAATCTCACTGAGAGTCATGCTTTCTCCCCCGTGGGAAAAGGGCTGGCAGAGGGTCAGGTGATGTCACTCAACCTACTGGATGGGGAAAGTTCTGAACATCAACCCCCATGTAAATTTCTCACAAGACACGGCTCCAGCCAGAGCTGTGAATTGTTGGCTCAGTTAAAGGAAATACTTCGGCAAGTCTTCATTACCCTAACTATTTGAGAAGCCACAGTTTGCCCTTTAATATCTCCCCCTCCTTACCAAAAGTGATTTATTTATCTATCCCCACCCAACAAAGTGCTCCCTTCAAATGAGGATCTCAAAAGTGCACTTGAATCCGTCCCAGATCATGGCCCAGGTCATGATGACGCATGTCTTTGCTCAAAGGGTATAGTGGTACAAACAACTATTTTAGGATTCTTGGTATGACCTTAGTATCAGGGACCCCTTTTTGTTCAGAGAAATATTTCTTGGCTTTTTTAGCTCATTAGACAATAGGGACTGAGAAAACACTAAAGAAAGTGAGAGAATCTCATACACCTTAATCAAACTTGACACTCCATATAACTTACCTGCCATCTCAGTTATGACTCTATAGATTTTTTAGACTACGATCTTTTTTTTTTTTTAACTCAAGTTTATTAAAATTAAACTTTTAACAACATATCTGCATTCATAATCATTTGCAAATTTTAAAACATAGGATGTTACAGGAGATTAGAGTTACATATAAAGACATTGTCAATTTTTCTATATCCTTTTTTATGGAGAATAATACTTTATAGTGCTTGGGGCTACTGTTATTATATAGTTTTCCATAGTCTGTGGGCCAAAGGTGGGTAGGTATGAGGAGAGGAAAGAGGGGGGATAGGGGGGTTTGGTGGGGGGGGGGGTTGTTCCGGATTCAGCCCGCGGGGAGCCTGTCCTCTTGTAGAACCGTACCGTTTAATTTTATAGTTAGACTGTTAGCTGTGAGTAGGTCCAGATGGACATAGTTTATTAACTTCCTTTGGCATAGTCTATGTTGTATATTAAATTGTGGTATGGGAGCATCATATATATTTATCAGTTCTTTCCAGTGTAAACTTGGGGGCGTCTGAAGCAATCCATTTCCAGGATTATGTTTTTCTTGCCATGAATAGTGTCTTCGTAAAAGTCAAATTATATATATATATCTACCTCAAGGTGTACATAGCTTGGGGTCATGGCACTGGCCACTGGAGCAAACGTCGATAGTAGTCTAGTTATCTTTGACCAGAAGAGTGACGTGTGGACAGTCCCAGACAAGGTGCCAGAAATCCGCGGTTTGTCATTGGTATTTAGGGCATTTTATTGGGTATGAGTTGGAAATTCGGTTTAATCTTGCCAGGTATTAGATATGCCCTATGTACAATATACAGTTGATTAGTTATTGTTGGTAGTCTGGTGATGGCATTTGTATGTGAGGAGCCAAGTTTCTCCCATTCATTTCAGAGAGTCCGGTATATTCATGCTCCATTGTTTAAAGTGAGGTGCTTTGTATTTCGGTCTGCGAATTTATTAAGGCTGGTGTACAGCTGAGAGGTTTAGCCCGTAGACCTTGGGTCTTTGTATTATACCTATTAGGATGTTTGTCAGTGTTATATTCCTATCTGGAAACTCAGTATGTAGGCAGTGGAGCAGAGTTGTAGATATCTATAGAAATAACTCCCGGAGGTCCGAACTCCGAGCCAGATCCCCAAAGGTTCGTATAATCTCCCCACCACAATCGGTTCGAACGATATATTCCTTGATTTCCATCTTTGGCACATGAAAAATCGCCAGTGTTGGTATGATTGATTGTGCCCTAGTGCTGTTTCGGGAGGGGTACCTGTGTATTTTATAGGTCGTTAGTTTCCTTCCATATCTTGTAAGCCTGGGGGGTTGATTGGTACTGGGGGTGTTTGTTAGGTGTTTAGCTGGTTCTTCCACTGTGGATAATCTGTGCCTGAACTTTATGTGTCTCAGCATTTGTTAGCGGGTGTGTGTGTGCTTCTGTGGACAGTCATGTCTCCATTATCTCAATTGCCCGCAAGTAATGACATAGGAAATTGCGGATATGCGAGACCTGCAGAGTGTCTTTTGGTGGTTGTAATTTAGGAGATGAGGCGTGCCCGTATATGCCCATATAAAAGAGGTTAAATATCCATTTAGATCTGTAAACAATTTTTTGGCGGTATTTGGAGAGAGCGTACAATGTATAAACTTTTGGGAGTAAATTATTTTATTAGATTGATTTCACTGCTAGGTTTGGGTAAGTCTGACCATGTGTGTATTTTCTTCGGATGTGGTTTAGTAGAGGCTGGATATTTAATTCTTTGAAGAGTTTTGGGGTTTTGTATCAGCCATGCCACAAGTATTTGAATTTATCGAAATTGGAATTTGCCAAGGGAATTGTTAGCAGTTATCCTGTCCAAGTAGGTGGGGCAAGGGCAAGTTTCTTGCCAGTGACTATAGAGCCCGAAAAAGGTGCTAAATTGTCGATTATCTCAGCTGTGTGTGTCAGGGAGGAATGGTATCAGAGAGATAGAATCATATTGTCTGCGTATAGACCGATCAGGTCCGTATATCTCCGAACTTAGTCCTTTATTTTGTAGCTAGTATTTGGGTGCTAAGGCCTCTATGACTAGAGAAGAGGTAGGGTGATAGGGGACCCCTTTGTCTGGTGCCCTTGGTAGGGGGAATGAGTTTGATGGATCCGTTTACACGGACTGTGACTGTGGGGATTTGTATAGCATTTGAATCAACATGTAAAGTTAGGGCTGAAGCCGAATTTTTTGTAGGCATGCCCACAGAACAGCCCATTCTACCGAGTCGAAGCCCTGCAGGCATCAAGCGACACTAGTGTCTCGTCTTCCATCTGTTGTGCGTTATTTGGGTGGGATTTGAGTAGTCTAATATTATAGTGGTGCTCTGCCCGGCATGAAACCTGTTTGATCGGGAGGGATGATTGAGGGGTATATTTTTGGAGGGGTTGCCAGAATTTTTGCCAGAAGTTTGTAATCACTGTTGAGCAATGATATCGGTCGTATGCCTGATGTTCGAGGGTTTTTTGTCTGGTTCGGTATTAATATTATTGTTGCTGTCATCATTGATGAGGGGAGGGTAGGTTTCGTTCGAAGCTATGTTGATGTTGAGAGGAGTTGTTTTGCCAATATTTTTCTGTATTTTTTGTAGTAAGTAGAATTTGCTGGTAGGCTGGTCGACCTGGTGCCTTTCCCAGGGCCATCTCTGTCAGAGCCACCTAGTACTTCGATTGATATTTTCGGCTCCAGCATTGTCGTCTGTGACTCTTGAAGTTGCGGGAAACTGGGTTGTTGCAGGTATTCCATGTTCGAGTAATAGAGTGATTGGTTTGCCTATGCTAGTGTATGAAAATGGAAATAATTTACAAACGATTTAAGTTTATCTGCTGTTTCGGTAGTGAGATATCCCTCGGTTGGGTCTTGGATAGCCAGGATGGTTTGGTGGGCATTGCTTGTTTCGTCAGTCGTTGACTAGTAATTAGCTGACACATTACCGTGTCATTAGTAATATTGTTTTTGGAAAAACATTTACGCTGCAATTTCTCTTTAAGTAGAATGTTGTATTGACGCTGTTGTTGACTCCACGCATTCTCTCAGGACATTTGTGGGGTTATCACATAGGATTGTTTCTGCCCTTTGTAACTGGCTAGACAGAGCTTCTTCTCGGCCCTGGACTGTTTCTTAATCAGGCACTGATGGTGGTGTTCAGCATACCCCTGGCGTATGCTTTGAACCGTCCATATCATATCTCTTGGTGTGGAGTCATGGTCTAGTGTGAAATAGAATCGGAGATCATCTTCCAGAGAGTCACCCTCCGGTATCAAGCGTGAGCCAGAAGGGATGTATTCTTAGTGATCTTACTTCGATTGTGTTGTGAGATATTTCCCTAGGATAGTATGTTATTTGTTGACATTGGGGGCCGCTGTTTATTAAACAAAAAGTAGTCTAGTCTGGATAGGAACTATGGTGGGTTGTGTAGCAGGAATAGAATGATGCCTGGGGGTTTCAACACGCCACATGTCCGTCCAGCCAATCTCTTGCCATTGTTTGGGCTAAGTGGGTATTTTCCGTTTCTTGGAGTGTTTGGAGAACAGGGGTCTGTCTTTTATTCGACACAAGCATATTAAAGTCCCCCATACATATTATAGGGGCCTGGGGTAGTTAAAGCAAAGGAGATATATCTTTGCAGTGGGGGTGATGTTGCAGGGGGAGGGTTATAGATGCCATAAGTACATATAGCATATCATCTTATGTATCATGGCAATACATATAGATCTTACCTCACTGTCTTTGGTGATTTAATGATATTAAACTTCAGAGTGTGGATCGGAATAGGATCGGACTCCTCTTGAGTATGTGGTATGCACACTGTGTGAGGCCATGCCACCATGGGTTATTTAGCCATTCTGAGTGTCCTGTGTAGATGGTTCATGGAGACAAAAATGTCGGGGTGGAGGGTTTTGAATTTTATCAAATACTTGAAGTCTCTTTAGAGGACTATTCAGCCCCCTAACGTTCCACGATAGGATTTTAATTTTTTTATTGTTATCTACCCATTTGGTGTTGGGGGGTTTTATTCTTTTCGGGTCTAGCGTGGGGGGACCCCGGGGCCAGCGGAAGACAGAAATGGGGGGAGGGGGGGAAAGGAAGGTTAGTATGTATAGGATGATAGCCTATAACGAGCAAGTCCGCGTCTTCACAGCAGCGCATGCTAAGATTTAGCGCAATTGCTGGTAGATTTCAATGTACTGCACAGTGGTGTTACACTTGTACAGATTTGACCGTTTCAATTGTGTCTTTTAGGGTTTAAATTTTATCTGGTCTTATCGTACTTAGAAAGCATCTGGACTAATAGTGTGGGTCAGTCAGGTGCTACGATCGTGTAGATACTGTTCAGTCCTTCACACAGATATATACCCATATACATAAACATATCAACTACAAATACAATTTACACCATAGCAAAAATTTACGCACAACGGAGCGAATTGGAGTTTACTCCACTTTTGAGACAGCGTGCTGGCTAAACAAAACGCCAAATCTTCATTGGTGGAGATTTTAAAACAATCCTGGATACCACCACAGATAGAGTGGGACCCCGGCAAAACACCAATTACCAACCCCCTCCTCTCCTGGAAAATATCTCACAGATGGGACTCTGTGACCCCTGGAGACTACAACACCCAACCGCCAAACAATATGTTTTTACTCCATCCACACCACTCACACCACGCATCGACACTTCTTGATGTCTAATGAACTATTTCCACTACACAAACACCTCCATAAATAATATACTATATCAGACCATGGCCCGAGTCGAATGTCGATAAATCTAAATTACACCATCTACAAAAAAGATCACTGGAGATTCCAGTACCTATATAGATCTGAAGGACTTTAAGGTATTCATAACTACCCAATGGCAGAACTATGGGATGGATATTTGATCCACATGGAGGACCGCGGCTCTCTTCTGGCAAGCCTCCAAGGCAGTAATGAGGGGACATGTAATAGCATACGTCTCCATAAGAAAAACCTACAGGGAAAAATTCTCTCTGCTGGACGGGCGGGTCTCGGGAGGCATGCGACCGGTATAATCAATGACCCCACAGAAAAAAACAAGGAACATATTACAACAGCAAAAAACTACTAGACACATACCTACTAGGACACAGCACGATGGTCATAGATGCCAGAAGAAACAAATCACAGATGGGCAACGAACAGGCACATTAATAGCAAGGACTAACCAAACCTAATGTCTCCGCTGCCCATACTACAAATACTTAACCCAACAAAACCAAATCCATAAAAAACACAAACCAGAAATACAACAACACTTCCTACAATACTTCGAATCTCTATACACACCACACACGACACAACCCAGACATGGAGCTTACCTGGAAACATGCTCGCTCCCCACACTCACAGTGACAAACAGGAATCACTCAACGCCCGATAACTCCAAAGTCACTCAACACTACACAACACCAAGGCCCAGGGCCAGATGGCTTCCCGCAGAATACTATAAACTATTAAACCCCCACATACTCCCCATCCTCAAGATTTATACAATAACATTCTTACTCAAGAAGTCCATATCCAAAATTTCAATCCCCAAACATCTTACTGCTCAAACCAAACAAAGATCCACTATTGTCCAATCCTACAGGCGATATCACTATTAAACCAGACTACAAAATCCTAACAAAATAATAGCAAACGACTTAGCCACATCATGCCAAATCTCATCACAGGACTCAAACTGGTTTCACCAAAGGCAGAAGCACACCAAAGCCATACTATAGCCACAACCGCCATAGAGGCGCACTCCACCAGACCCCAGTCCCAGGAGATCCTGTTAAGCCTGGACGCTGATAAGGCCTTCGACAGAGTCTCCTGGGAATTCCTACATGGAAATTCTCTCCATACGCAACTTGGACCTAATTTCATCAGATTAATAACATTTCTCCACATACACCAACACATCCCTGTAATAAACAACACCAAATCACACACATTTCAAACCCACAGGGGGACAAGACAGGATGCCCACTTTCTCCCCTCTGTTTAACCTTAAGTTTCGCCATTACTCAGAACCTTAGCCAACAATAAACAATCAAGGCATCAAAATAGGCAAAGAAGAATCTAAAACCCTCAAGATATGCAGACGATATTCTCCTATTATTATCCAAACCCTTAAATCCATACCAGCTATAATGAATGACTAACACAATCGGGGACTATCAGGATGCAAATAAACTATAATAATCTGAGGCGCTCCCTTTGGGAACCGTGACCCCCCAAACTGGTCAAACAACTTCCCATTCAAATGGGCCGCTCTACCATTAACATACCTGGGAGTTGTCCTCCCCAGATAAAAGACTTACTTAACTCAAAACCTCCCCCCACTCATGAACCTGATTACACACAGGCACGACAACATGGATTAAATTCCCCCTATCCTTACAGGAAGAGCTAACCTTATAAAAATGATTTTATTTCCCAAACTGCTTTACCTACTACAAAACAATGCCGATATTCCTATCCCACAAAGCACAAAACAAATAAATACCATTCCGCAAATACATATGCAAAACAAACCCTCACGAATAATTTCAACACTCTTTACACTCCCAAAAAACAAAGGAGGCATCGGCTTCCCAAACACGAATTATACAATATAGTCTCACACCTAGAGAATAGTCAGGGGACGGCTACACGCCTCCTCAGGTTACACACGCACAGACCTAGACCAACAACTCTGTGGCCCCCCCAGTCCCTGCTTTCATTGATACATACCCTTTTTGGACTTGCACAGGGAGAGCAGGGACAACCCTCTCTAATGGCAGGCTGGAAAGGCATGGAACAAAGCCCGCTCTGTGATGGGCTGAAAACGTCTCATTCATTGTGGCTACCATTCACTGACCACCCGAATTTCCAGGAGGAGGGCCCATACAATATTCCACAGATGGAAAACAAAGGGGATAAAGACAATCCAGAAATTGTGACACACACACCAAAACACCCTCTATCCTTTTCACAGGCAAAAATAAATTCCCTATTATTGGACGAGTTTCTTCCTATTTACAGGCCAGCAGCTTCGTCTCAAATCAATCTCATACTTGGAGAGACAGACTGGAACAAACCCATTAGATACACTCCTACAATCCCCAGAACAAAGTCTGAACTCCTGTCTAACTACCACAAACTTCTACAACACCACTCGAACATCAAACCACCCGTCAAAAAATTAACCAATGGCAAAGACTACCCAAATGACCGAAAACATCATGCCGAATCGTCAAGCTACACAAAATCATCTCCAGCAAATTCATACCATGAGATGAACCTTAAAAACTTATACACAGGGGCTACGCTCACCCATATAGACTGGGAGGATCAGGGATCTGCCCCAAACTTTGTGCCCAAAATGCAAAACCCCAAACCAGATCTTTTCCACTGCATGTGGTCCTGGCCAGTTATCCAAGACTTATGGAAACAAGTGGCAACATTCTCCACACAACACTTAGTTAAGACGTCCCCCTAACACCCTTGGGGAATATTGGATCTCGAAACACAAACCTCCCACATCAATTAGGAGCAAAGAAACTGCTCCTCAATATATCCGCTGCAGCTAGAAAACCATATGCCAACAATGGATAAACACCCACCCCACCATCCATGAAACTATTCAAACCAATTATCTTATCTCTTCAGAATGGACTGGGTGGCAGGAAGCAAACTGGACAGAGAAAACAAGTGTAGTCCATTCTTAAACTGTGGAAAGTATCATTGATATTTTGCCAACACATATTAAACAGAGTGTTCATGACTGTTTCCATACAAAGGGAATGGTATGCGGAAACAAAACTCTGAGCAATAATCCTCCAGTTCTCCCTACCATAAATATTCACAACGAGTCACCAGTGCGATTACTCCCCCCTCCCCCCCTACCTCCCAACCAACCGAACCGCAACTTCACCCGACCCCGGCGATTGGACAACAACGACATTTATATGAAAACACTGTAAAAGTCAACCTTACACAAGTCAAGTTGAAACATGTTAGTAGTCCACAATTAATTGTGGCAAGTTAAGTAAATCATATTAAAAAAAAATAACCGCAAGATAGAGATGTGGACTGACGAAAACTAATAGGAACTAGTTGATTACCAAATGGCTAATGTTGTTATATGTATAATTAACCTATCAACTGGTTATAAATCATACCTATTATTTACTATCTGGGAATATACAATGACGAAATTAATGCAAAAGTGTTATTATGCAGCCCTGTTATTTTAAAATTATCACAGTTTTGCTAATGAAGTATGATATGCTAATGTATACTCTTAAACATTCCCCTCTATTTATGTTCTGTAAACCTCTGATCTCTGATTCATAGAAAACTATTTAAAAAAAAAAACATATCAACTACAGCATTATATCATACCACCATGTCAATAGCGGAAAACACCCGGTATATAGGTAAGATTTATATCACATTTTTACAGACTTGTTAGAACAATATAAACTTTCGACCAATTCCTAATCATTGGGGGCTTAAAGAGAATATTGAACAAACATTATACTAGGACAGTCCTTAATACACAGGGCAATAGGTGTATATTAAAAAAAAAAAATCTGTGTTGTCCAGGTATTTATTATGAATTAGATATAGGCAGTACTTGCTGGTAGATTTCGATATTGCACAGTGTACCCATACACAAACATATCAACTCACGCTTATATCATACCACATATCAATATAAACATTTTGACCAATTCCTATTCATTGGGGACATTGACAAACATATACCAGACAGTCCTTAATATACAGGGCAGTATACATTGAGTGTAGTGAGTAGAACATTAACGAGCCCGTTCACCTTCTTCATAGCAACAAAAAGTGTATATTAAAAAAAAAAAAAAAAAATTTATAAATTTGTTCTCCTGTAGATATACCTATCAAGATACTAACATCACAGTACTATTTAACAGAACTGCAAATCCCACACGCATGGCTCAGGGCATGTGCATGTGAGTAGTACTGTTTCTAGTATCCCATAGGAAGGGAGTTTCCGTTGTATATTATTTGTGTTCATAGGATTGGGGATACTAAGGTTTGTCTCCGGCGCCAGTTTGCTGTTTCCATATATCAGTTATCTTGAGGGTTGCATATGCCAGGCCTCACACCTAGACCCTGGCGTGTAGGGGGAGGTTACCTCAGTCGTTTTGGGTGTAGTAGTTGGCGAGGACAGGAGAAGAGGTCTTATTAGTGTTCATTCGGGTTGAAAATTAAGCCATAGTGATTTGGGGTCTAATTAGGCGGAGTCACCCCCTAGGTATGAAACAAATAAGTGCTAGATGATGGTCATGGGGGGTTTCTGGCCAGTGTGGGAGCGTAGACGTACCTCCGTAGGGTATCTCTATATTGTACCTTACTGGTTTGGAGAGCCTTGTCTCGATCTCCCTCCCCGTGGCGGGCTCTAGCCAGTGTGTGAATCCTCTGCATTCTCGAAGAACATGGAGCGATTATCAGCCTCCACTCTTAAATGCGGGAAGATCATGGAATACTTTAGGTTTGCCTGACGGAGACGAAGTTTCACTGCTTTAAAGGTGGATCTTTTCTTTTGCAGGTCCGCGGAGAATCCGGGAATATTAGCACTGCTGAGCCTACTATGCTGACCGGTCGCGGTCTCTGTTTGCGCTAGTATCCGGTCTCTGCTCCTGGCATTAGAATTCTAGCGATCAGGGGTCAGGCAGATCTACGTATCTTTAAGACTGACAGTGGTTTGGGGCCACACTCTATAGAAAGGCCACTGATAGAAACTCTCTCCTCCAGTTCCAGCGTTCACCCCTACAAGACCAAATGTGGACTGATATACAGTCAATTTTTGCGTGTACTTCGCAACAATACTGATTCTGGTCTGGCTGATGAACAGTGGCTGAGTGTTCGAGATTTGTTAGAGGGTTATTCTCAGTCCCTATTGTCTAATGAGCTTACAATATAGCAAAAGTGCCTGTTGGTGCGCAAGGGAAATGATGTGTGTATGTTTTCAATGTGTGGATAGTGGATATAAATCTTTATGAGGTATATTTAAAACTGTTACTCACAGTCACCAGCTTCCAGAGGAACCAAATAGGATAATCCTGAGGTCTGAGAGTAGACCCAGGCAATCCTGCTACACTGTGTAGTTGAAACCACTACATATTAGTATTCACCACGGAAAGTGTGAGGTGATGGACCTCATATATTATAACAGAAGATACCTCACAGCATCATGTTATTATAATAGCATTGCAATAAATCTGACGTATAAACAAACATTCTCATTCCCAGTTTACCTGAAGAAATGGATTTATTCTTTATAATCAAACACGTGAAGAAGCTGGCTGTGCGGAGATCAAACAATCAGGACATAACTTCAATGTATATTAGAATAAAACTCCAGTTATTAATAGTCCCCACAACAGGTACTACGTTAAAAAACATGTCAAAAATAGAGAGGGGGGGATGCCTGACGCGTTTCGGACCTAGCAGGGGTCCTTACTCATAGGCGACATAAAGGGAAAGGAGCTATCTGCCAATCTCCTGTTTATAGGCAAGCTATACCGTAAGCAAATAGTGAACAGCTAACTGGGATCTCTCACCATTTAACCCCTTACAATCCGACTAATGTAATCAGAGTCAGTACAAGGATTATTCTTTATATACTCTTTATATTGATCTAATTGAAAAAAATTGCTTCAGAACATTTGTAATAGCTGATAACTGTTTATTTTCAGTGTTATAGTAAATCCTGGTCTACCTGCCTGGCTTTACCACTAAGCACAAAGGCTAAGCCCCTTGCAAGCGAGCACCTCATCCCAACCATTAATAGTGGCTGCAATTCAAATTGTTTAGCCAATAGTGCACTCCCTGTTTACCCCATCAAATGGTTCAGGTTTGAAAAAAAAGGTTTGGCAATTGGGCCTGGTAGAGCTAAGGAGTGTAAGAGCACTGCCACACTGCGCTGCCAATTTCATGTGCGATTTGTTGCGTTTGAGTTTTTCATTAGTTATAGCAAAAATGCATGTGATTGCGATTAAAAAGCAGAACACAATGCAACGCGCAATCGCAACACACCCAAAAACGACACATTTTCGGTGCGTTGACGCATTTTCATAATCTGAAAAACCGCAAAGTGCAAAACGCAATAAAACGACGATAGTGTGGCCTAGCGCCTAATTGAGGAATTTCATCTGCAGGACCAGACAGGAGGATTTAATCAATACTATCAGTAGCAGCCTCCATAGATTAAAGGGACACTATACTGAAAAAATGACTTTGCCTCATATAAGTTATATTGAGATACATGTAAGTAGTATTGTGTGTTGCTGCATGCCTTCAAGCCAGCACACATTTGACTCCAGTCAACAGGAGTTGATCCCGGGTGAAGAGGCTCACACAGCAAAAGGTTAAGTCGGGACCGAGTGGCAAGTATATCGGTTGGTGGTGGGGTTCATATAACTGATTTATTGTGATAAAGCTGTTTACAAATGCCAGGATAAGTCCCGATGGTATCACTCCGGTTAATACATTGCAGTGGTTTGAAAAGTGAAAAATACAGTGACGATTTTACTGCATTAGAAAGTGATTTCTATGTACTGACCGGATATAAAGCCTATGCTGTGAAGACATCGTCTACTTATAACAGCTATACAAATTGAATTGTCTCACACTAGTATTTACAGCATAAGCCCCTACAACATGCTATTATCGAACCATTCCTCCATATACTTTGGACATAACATTGATTTACTTGGTCTCATACATATTACGAGACTCTACATTTTTGAAGCGATATCCAGCATCTTATTGGGTTGTATACTTAGCCACATATCGGGGACACCCGATTTTTAGCAGATATTTTTTTGATTTAGATATTTTTGATTTAGTTATTTTTGTTATATAAAGGTATTTTATATTTTTTGACATCCTGGATCTGTTCATTCCTCCAACACAGAGATGATGTGACTGGTGTGTGCAACTATATCGTAGTGGGATTTCAAGGGAAGAGTGCTACTTTAGAGGGTTCTGTTTTAGTCTTTCCCTTTATTATAGTGTTGATATTCATAGGCCCTTAGCACCCCCTCAATTAGGGGTATTCCCAGACCCACAAGATTATATGGAGTAGCATCCTGACGTTATTACATATAATATATTACCAGCACACATTTGTTTAGGAGCAGTATCCCTGGTGGTTGGGATGACTAATAGTATACATTAAAGGAATTTAAAAAAAACTATTTTCTCACTATAATTGCCCTTTAATACAGAGAACAAATATACAGAGAAAACAGGGAGAATAAATGGTATTAACAGCACTGCTGCAACACCAATTTGTACCAGATCCACTGCTTTATGAGGAGAGTTGTGGGTAGCATGGACACAGTGTGTTACTCTGGTGGTCTGCACAAAGCAAAAGTGCACATAAACAGGTTCCCCACATAACGTGCAGTAATCAGGGGTGTCTCAGTCTATAGTACACCACTTTGAATATTGACCAGGTCTGTATATTGTGAGTCCTTGTAAGTTGGTGTTACACTTATCTGTTACCTCAGAGTTACTTGTGTTCAGATGGACAGGACCTTGTGTTGCAGTCAATATCTCTCCAAAGCAACACCCACAATCTACTTTCACTTTCTGTCCTCCTAGCCATAGAGAGCAGGGATATCTTGTCTTTTATTACTCACTGAACACCACCTGCCGGCTGGAGATGGTATATAAGGATCTTGGTGATATGTCCATTACAATACACATCACATTCTGTTTAGCAGACAGAAACTTTTTCTGGATTACACTTCCTTTCACATGGAGCAAGCACCAGGGGTGTGGTTTAAGCTGCCATTTGACCATTCCATTTTGAAATAGGATCTCGGCTCTGTAAGTAAGTAATGTATTTTGTGTTGTACCTAATATAAGTCGTGCTATACTGTATATACATTTACTGATGGTCATTTAAATTAAGTAGTGGAGATAGTACACACATACATATACCACCTTTCCTATATGTAATATCATATCCCCACCACATTGGTAGCTCCTAAAACTCAATGCAATCTCCTATGGAGATATAAATATATTTATATAATGTAAGGGATACCCCTAATATTAAATAAATGCATTTATAATTTCATGGGGAAACATTGGGTTTTTCGGAGGTACTATGTTGGTGGGGGTGGGTCAAAAGTAATATATATGTTTATGTGTTGTTATCAATAAATAAAATAATTAAATCATATTAACAAATAAGTAGTAGTAGTGACATAAGTGTATAGAAATGTAAATAAGGCAAAATCTATAAATAAATAAATTACTTGCAAAGAAACCCACTCCTGTTTTGTAATTGTATCTTCAAAATAGACTGTTAAGACACACCCCAGGAAGGTAAGTAAGCTTACAAGGAACATATTTCTCACTTTCCTTTTAGTGTTGTATCCAATGGTGTGCTTAAATTAGATGACAGCAGTGTTAGCAAATCAAAACATTTCTGAGTGTAAGTAGGAAGTTGAAGACTTATGTCACTTCCTTTCTAAAACAGCGCACAGTCTCTCACTTCACCCCACCCCTCCCAATAGAAACAAAGGAGAGCTGCTGTTTGCTGGACAGTAAGAGATATCTATATATCAGGGAAGGCAACCAGTAGATCTCCAGATGTTTTGGAAACTACAACTCCCAGAATTCCCCTAACACAGGGTGCTTGTAGAGGAATGCTGGGAATTGTAGTTTTCAAACATCTGGAGATCTACTGGTTGCTTATCCCTGCTCTATATATGGTAGGGGGACTGAAAGGAACAATGAAGTGAGTTGTGTAAGGTTTATACATTATTAAACATAGACTCCATAGAAGCCATGAACCTGTGTCCTGTACTGATAAAATGTAATAAGATTGAAATGACAGGATAGTCTGGGTTCTTTATAGGACCTTGCCAATAGTGAGCTCACTAACACATTACCAATAGTGATACCTCTCTAACGGAATCCTTGGTGACAGCTGTGAGTTAGGGCTAGGCCACACTAGCACATTTTTCGGTTTTCGCTCACGATTGCGGCCACGATTTTCCCTAAAATGGAAATAGCGGGAACGCAAAAACTAGTGCGATTTCCGATGCACTGCGATCGTTGTGTTTTGGTAATGCATGCGTTCACCATTTTTGGTGTGTTAACACATGCGTTTCCATAACGGAAAACACCAAAATCGCAAAACGCACAAGAACCATCACTAAATCACGTGATACCACTCTCGATGTGTGTGCCATTTGGTGCGTTGTAGTGTGGCCTCTGCCTTATGGGGGAGGGTGAGTATTGAAAAACAGATTGATAACTTTTAATTATAGAATGATCCAGTGGATCTGCTATTGATCTATTATTTTTTCGAAATTTAAGGGGAAAGATTGATTCAAGCTCTGCACAACAGTTGTATTCACTGTGGTGTTTCTACTGAACTATAACACTCCATACAATGTACAATAAATAGATCAAGAATAGAGATGGGAACCGGATCACTGATCTGAACCCAGTTCGCGACGGATTTCCGTGATTCATGGATTTGTGGGAATTCCACTTTGCTGATTTTTCGAGATGCGTTAGAAAATTCAAAGAACATTTCAAGGAATTTTTGAAAATTTTGTAAAAATTATACAGTAACTTACTATAAATAGTTTGGGACCTGGAAAATGGTCTGAGGAAAAGACAATTAGATTCTTTCTGAAAGAATCTGATTGTAACCAATTCTGATAGAAAAGAATCTGATTGGTTAGTATAGTAATTATAGTAGTAACTAATTCTGATTGGTCAATCAGCTTTTTTTTTTTATTTTTTAGAAAGAATCTAAAGGTCCCATACACGGTGCAATGAAATTGGTCGATGAACTACAGACCAGATTTAAATTGGAAACGATCGTTGTACAATCTGACATAAACGAACAGATAAAATTTTTGGCATTCCTGTGTACAATCTGGCATTAATAGGCAGATATGATTGTGTAAGATGTAAATTGTTGCAGAATAGAATGTGCCGCTAGAAAGCAACCAATTCACCTATATGGGCAGATTTAATAGTTGCCGATAGTGTAATGTGGCGGAAATGACAAACATACAAAGCAGATTTTGGGGTTGAGGTCTGAATGGTAATAAAGAATGAAGTTATTTGCGGTTGTGTTGCTGATTTTTCTTCATATATTATTTGCTAACAAATCTCGCTGTGTGTTTCATACATCAATTAATACGCCTGTTGTTGTCGTCATGTGTACGCAGCAGCACACATGCCATCATGAACCAATATACACTCTATGTCTCCACACCTTCGAGACTGCGAGTTCTGCTTTTCCAGGAAGTTGTTTGACACTCCAGGATCGAGTTGGAAGATGTGTTGGACGATCATCCATACACATAAACAATTCGTTGTAGCAGATAATTTTCCATCCTGACCGATCACCTTCACATTCAGTTAAATCTACTACTCAATTTAATTGCACCAGACTTTATATATACCATTTACAAAACAATTGATGTACAATGGTGGAGTTCGTATGACGATCGTATAATAAAATTGCAGCGTGTATGGGCCCTTTTATGCTATACCAATCAGATTATTTCCAATTAGAGGTTCCAATCAGATTCTTCCAGAAAGCATACCAATAAGATTATTCTAAAAGTATCTGATTGTAACCAATTCTGATTAGATACAATCAGATTCTTTCAGGAAGTATCTGATTGCTATACTAACCAATCAGATTATTTTCCAATCAGAATTGGTTTCAATCAGCTTATTTTAGAAAGAGTCTAATTGGTTAGTATACCAAAAAAAAAAAAAAAATCTGATTGTAACCAATTATGATTTGAAAGAATCGGATTATCTGTTTCCCAGACCAATCCCCATGTCCCAGAGCCATTTACAGTAAGTTACTGAATCATTTTTACAAAATTTTCAAAAATTCCTTTAAAATTCTAAAATTTGGTGACCCTTGAATAGAATGTGTAATCTCGAAAAACAGTTCGATCCTGAGGAAAGTTATACGTTAAGTTGTACGTTTTCCCCAGACCATTTTCCAGGTCCACAGGCGGAAGGGGAGGTTTTAGCAGTTTTGTCCATCTCTCAAAACCCTGGATTTAAATATCTTCCTGTATAGATTTATCAAAACAAAGATAAAAAAAAATCAGAAAAATGTGATTGTGTTATATAACAAATATAAGGTGGAAAGGTCTGTCTTATCTAGATGTTAGGCTGTCAATCCAAAAGATGTGTGTATATATGCCCCTCTAATACCTATTGGGGTACACCCAATAGGTTCCCTTCTGCCTCTGATATTGTATAAAATATATTTAGGGGATGTGACACTAATAGAACCAGGATTTCATAGGATTTCTTTTATTTTAAAATATTGTCTTTATTTTTTTACAAATCCCTAAATTTTATAGTAGTGTGTATAAGATAACTACATTTCGGGGAATGGCAATCCCCTCTCGTCACCGGTACACTCGAATGCTAAACAGTCTTATATACCCTGACCACAAACCCAACCACCTATTTGAAACACTCTCCTTTAAATTAACCCCTCATCATATTACAATATCTAATCCATATCCCATAATAGGAAAACGACATGGTGCGACCAGTATTGCTGGTAGTCTATAGATTTGAAGGAGTGAAGCAGTCATACCTACAAAAAGTATGTAGATATTAAATAGTAGTAGTATATATACTATATAATAGTATAATATAAATGCCTGAAACCCAATATACTTTCTCATGAAGAGCTTACAATCTAGAACAATTACTTACCACCTGGACCCTCCTCCATTGTTTTTCTTAAAAAAAGCAATGTTGCCAATCGAAATCATTGCATACCAAAACAAAAAGCATTTCAAATTAGTGCCTACATTTTCTAACTTCTTATCTGAAAAAATATGGCCAGGCTTTATTACTATTAAGTCTTTAAATTCATGAGGGATTATATCACAAATATAGATGACGCAAATAAACATGGCATTTATAGAGGACCCCGGATCAACAACAACCCCAAACTGAGTGACCACACGTGCCTGTGTACTTGGCTTAGGCATACTAGTATGAAAGATGTTTTTAAATACTCCTGCTGCAGGAAGCACATTTTCACTGTAAAGCTTACCAAGGTAATGTACCATATACACTGGAGTATAATTAAAAAAAAATGTTACCTTTAAAATCTTAAAAGTCTCCCCTCGGTTTATACTCGAGTCTGTGCTGATCTGATGCTGCTGGACAAAATCACATAGCCCTGGGAAACAAAAGCTGTACCCTGTAACACAGAGAATCCTCTTGATTTCAGGTGGGTTAGGCTATTGTTGTCCTGCTCACTCAGATCAGCCCAGACTGCAAGGCAAATTAAAAAAAAAAAAAAGTGTTCAGGCTGCACAGAAAGGTATGTAGGGCACAACTGTGTATGGGACTTTCTATGGGACGGTCTGTGGAATTTCTATGGGACAGTCTGTGGAACTACCTATGGGGTGTGTGCTGGGCTTTCTATAGGACCATCTGTGGAACATCTATGGAGAAAGTCCACCCTCGGTTTATACTCGAGTTAAGCAGTTTCCTAATTTATCAGTTAAAAGTACCTCGATTTATAATTGGGACGGTTTATAATCGAGTTTATATGGTATTATAAATTACCTTATAGCCCAATATTATAGCTTCATGTTAGTGTTTATTTCTCCACTCACTGACTTGAGTGTATGTAAAGGAAGGGTGAAATTACAAATGAAACAATACAGAATACAAATAAAAAAAAAAAAAAAAAAAAAAAAAAAACAAATTTCATTTTATTTTATGTTTTTTTCTGATTCATTAAAAATCTCTGAAACTTCACATATAAGGTGCTACAGAAAAGTTTAACACCTAATCAAGTCAAGTATGTTGATAACCTCATTAGTACACATAAGAACCATATTAACCATTGACTTTCAAAAGGAATATTACAATCCAAACAGCATTTAAGCAGTAAAACATTTAGCACACTTGCATAATAAAAAACATTAAATATTTAGATCTAAGGGCAAGGTTTAATAAACTAGTCATAAAGTGTTTAACTGATTTAAAGTGATAAACAGGTGCTAAAGTTTAACTTAACGAATTTAATGTGTTTATCCTAGTTCAATTGCAAGACCTTGCTTTTAAACTCCTTAAAAAGAGAAGTTTATTTTTCATACTTGCAAAGTTAACCCATACCAAAATTTCCAATATAGTTAGAAGGCATGTTAATCTTAATCACAAGTTCCATAAATGGTAAAACATGAAACTACTGTATTGAATACTCAAAAGTTGATGGCCAGCAGTTTGCTACTTGGATTGTGGGTTTCCCCTCCATGACCTAACAAACACCAATGAATGACACCCCAGGAAATAAATTGTTTACAAGCCATAAATAAAATAGAGCAGAAGTAAACAGTTACAAATATATAGACAAAAGGTAAGCGTTTCCATATGCTCCACAGATGACAGTAGAATAATTTTCAAGTAAGCAGCTTCCTTTGGTATAAGGCTCTGTAAGTGGTTTTAAAACCTCTCCACAGTTAATGCATTTCACATATTGAACTGAATTTATAGTTATCATATAAGTTAGGTTTGTTTGCCAGCAAATTAATTACTAAAATGTGCAAAAAACATTCATATAAAGATTTGCTGTACCACAGATTTAACCACATGACTTTAACCATTTAAAAAAGGGTTTCATTAGAATTGCTGTTAATCAGTTATAAAACAACAGAAACTAATGCTGGAAATGTGCTGGAAAGGACCTCTGTTCTACTATTCTTGATGGACTTTCGGCTCGTGCTTAAAAAAAAAAAAAGCATGGGCAAGGTTATAATAACAATAAAAAGGCAATATTACGCCACTAATTTTTTTATATACAAAAGACAAAAAAGATATGCTTGAGATTATCTTGGTTTTGTTATTCCTTCCATTCCAAAAATAAACAAACTTGGGGTCACTATATAATGGGAACTATAATGCAAAGTAAGAAACACCAGTCTCTGGTTTAGATATCTTGCACCCTCCATGTGAATGGGCATAAGACATTCCAACCCTTACCCCAAAAGGGATAATAAATCCAATATTGTAAAGTACTTATGAAGGATTGCACACCAGAAGAAAATGGCATGCCAGAACTTTTATTGAACCATCAAAACATCAGGTAGCACGCAATCTTTCGGGGGGCTGCTCCCCCTTCATCACCAGATATTCTCTTCTGGTGTGCAATCCTTCAAGTACTTTACCACATAAGAAAAAGCCACCACCTTATGAAAAAAGTGCCTGTACAATTTGCAGTGTTTGGTTAAGTTTTAGGCTATGTTGTGCAACATTTTACAACAAACAGATTGGTTGTTAAACCAGCACCTTAACCCTGCGTTGCAGGAGCACAGTAAGGTAAAGAATGCGGGGAGTGTGAAATACATCTATTTCTATTTAACAAAGACTTGCCTTCATTTCTCTGAACAAGATAGTGCACAGAGTTAATAGAAGTTCTTATGGGAGATTTAATAAAGGGTGGATCACCCACTAAAACTAGGTGTATATCAAATCACCGGTAGCATTTTTTAAAAAAAAGGTTATTCCTTTTGTGGGGCCTGCACCATTTCCAAAAGTTTTTGAAAACTGGAGCTGTTTTGCGCTACCAATTCAATAGGAGAACGAACCTTATCTCCCCTACAGGTAAGGTGTGCTTGTTTCAATATTGCATCACCTGTTACTGGTTGTCCAGTAACCAAGCCCTAAATCCCCCAAACAAGAAAATTGATATAAGGTAAGGCAACCCCCCAATGGCCTTTCTGCTGCTTAAATGCACGTAGCAGTAGAAGGGGCCGACCGGCAGCCACGCCTGTGATTGGCCGAGACTCAGCAAATCATGATGTGGCTTACGGGCAGCAGAGGGAACGAGGTCGGGCAAGTACATTTGGGGGGGGGGGGAAGAGCTCCACTGTGCATAACAGAGTCCTATCAGAGGAGCAGGAAGTGGCAGATATTGATTACACACAGAGAGGCTCCTACTCACTTTCATCGGCCCTGCAGGACAACAGGACAACCATAGCAATAGAAGAGAAAGGTAGGGATCTTTTAACACTACACAGTGGAGCCAACTTTAGTTGGGTGGTGGACATGC
Organism: Hymenochirus boettgeri; assembly: GCA_019447015.1. NCBI lineage: Eukaryota > Metazoa > Chordata > Amphibia > Anura > Pipidae > Hymenochirus > Hymenochirus boettgeri. The sequence goes on along the minus strand of CM033470.1, from coordinate 243,794,349 downwards.
CCTTTAAAAAATGCTGAACTTTGCAGCAATCCATTAGAAGACAGGACTAATTTGTTGAGATATATATGTATCTAGATTCCAGGAAACAGTCTTTTCCAGCTAGACTAGTCATTCAGAACATTAACAATACTTACAAAATATTACAAAGTACTAACTTTTTGTTAAATATTCACACTAAAAACAGCAGTGGCTTATAACATGGAAATGCTGATGTGGTCCTGTAACGCATGGTTCTCAAACGGTGTGCCTCCAAGATGTTTGAAAACTACAACTCCCAGCATTCTTAACTACAAAGGAAGCCAGTTATGAGTTGTAGTTTTCTAACATCTGAGGCACACCGTTTAACCCTACTATAACAGATTACCATATTGAAAAAAATATAAGTAGTGTGGGTGAACCATCAAACATTATTTAAGTTTGAAATGTTTATCCTTTTATGTAAAAAACTAAGAATGTTAGATGATTGGTCCAACAATCTTTATCTTTTATTTCAGCAGAAGTGGAAGTGACTGGGAGACCTTCAACAGTAACCCAAAATGATTACGCTCCAATAGGACAGACCACTAAACTATAGTCAGAACGCCAGTTGTACAAATGAATTTTTACTTACTTAATCTGGTACCGGGTCGATCATTGCTGTGTTTCCGAATCCCAAAGTTTACTGAAGGCTGCACAAGTTTTGCGCTTTGTGAGTGGGCTGCTGAAAATATGGAGATTCTGGTTCTAAAACCTGATTTTTAAAATGTAAAGACAGAATGTATTTGACTTCAATATTTATGTTCCACAGCCCCCCCCCCCCCCCCCCACACACACCGTTATGGCTACAGTATCATGCAATGAGATTTACCCAGTTTATCTTTTGCAAATCCCAAGAAAAGCATTAAACCCAACCTAACATTGCTGCGACTCTCCAATAAGTGGGACAATGGGCATTCCATCTAGTTCTCAGTCTAGAATGTAACCAGGCTAGTTCAGCATCAATGGTTTGAAAAACTATAGGCATGATTTAAAGACTTTCATAACTATTCCATTAGAATAATAGAGGCCAGTTGTTAAAAAAATACATTTTGCATATATATTTTTTTTGTTGCAAAAACTAGCATATATTCTATATATACTTTTTTTTATAAAATAAAAATATATTATATATATATATAATATATAATTAGCATGTTTATATGCATCTTATAAAATTCCTGCGTTAGGATCTCCTGAACAAGGTGGGTGCTCCCTTCCTTTAAAACTAAATGCTATTAGAATATATTTCTTGGTTAATATTAAATAGAGACTACAAAATGCATTTCTACAAATACAGTAAATGCTAATGCTGCATTAAATGAGAAAAAAAAATCCATCTTAAATTAGCTTACCTTTAAGTTGCAGTATTGGTTTTATGCTTAAGTTCTGGAATATAAATATCATTTTTCTTTGAAGGTACTCTCTGTTCCGATTCCATCCATTATACTAGAACCACTGTCTGTGGTAGTGTACCCACTGCCCACCTGGTACATACATACAATATTTTTACAATAAAAGGTAGGAACTATAACAATGCTTTTTACAATAATGCGTAAAACATAAAACAAAATATACAATTACATAAAGAAAAAAAATCCTAACACTTTTAAATCCAAATAATGAGGAAAAGTAATAAACAAATGAATGGGAAACCATTACAGATTAAATAAGGAGTTTGTGAGAGTCCACCATAATTTGCACATTTATATAAAATGAAAACACCAGTGCCAAAAAACACTTACTGGCTGTGCTGTTCTCACTAGGATTAACACTGCTTTCAGCTAGAGGAGACATGCACATACGAGAACTTTCTACACTAAATGTCATGCCAGTCATGAAGCTGGTAATTGGAATGTTTTCAGTTACAACTGTGTCCTTTGGCCAGGTAGGATCTTCTATTTCCACAGGATCAACCATTTCTACAGTATCATTGTCATTCATTTCTTGCAAATGGGGATAGTCTTGCTTCAAGTAACCACTGGGAGATAAAAAGGATCACCTTCCATCACTTTATGGACTTCAGGTAAAATGTTTTTCTAATTATGAATTCGAACTACTATATCTCTTTGGGTGATTTAATGCTTGAATGTGGGGAGAATTCTCTTCTATTTGAGTTTTATTTTTCAAGAACAAAGGTATTTGAAAAAGTGAAGTTCTATATTGAATTTCCTTACAAGATGCTTGATTTGTTTGGAAATACTTTTGATCGGGAACATCCTTCAATATACGGGCTTCTGGCATAAGGATTAACCATTGAGGTGGAAGCAGAAAGTGTTTCAGGTGAAGGAAAACTTAACCTTTTTTGTTCTGAAAACAAAATATAAATTAATTTTAGACAGCTGGAAACATCATCAGCGACAGAAAACCTCCCCTTTTTCTTCATTAAACAGTGTATCACGCTCTTAAATTCTATCCTATTTGCTAGAGATAGCCTAGCAAAGTTAGAAAACACTTCCTGAATAAAAAGCATTATGCTCTCCTTTACTCATATGCAAATAAGGAATGAAGACTTCTGGGTAAATCCATGTTAGCTCTTTAGGAAATGCCACACCTTCTAAGAGGTTTTTACTATAGCATTTTACAAGCTAATAACAAAACCAAAGAACCAGCCACAGGCCGGTTAAATGTTATTGAGAGATCTTAAATGAGCATAGGCTCTGATTTTGCAATGTGAAGCAACTATAGACAGACGTCACTAAAAAATTATAGGGAGAGTATAAGGCATTAGTTGGTTTTGCATTTAGCTTGTGGATGCTATAAAAACCTATTAAGTGTGGCTTTCCTAAAGGGAAATATAGACATTACCCATAAATCTCCATTCCTTATTTGCATATGAGTAACGAGGAGCACTAATGGCTTATCCTCTCCATATCTTAATTAAATTCTTAGTGACGTCTGTCCATAGGAGCTTCACTTTGCAAAACCAGAGGCCTACACTACACATGTAAATGGCTCAGTATTTAGCTTGTGGAATGCTAAAAAACCTCTTAGAAGGTTTGGCATTTTCTAAAGGGGCACTATGGAGATTACCCAGTAATCCCATTTCTATTTGCATTGTAGACATATTCTAAGTACTTCACCCAGAGGTGAATATGTGCATGCATCACTTGTACAGTACTAATTCTAGGCACTGATTTTTGTGAATGGACAGAGAAAATAACTGGCACAACAGTAACATTAGATACATATATTAATAAAGATACTAGTTTAATCTGGCTAAACATGGACAAAATCACTGAAAAAAAAAGTAATGCAACCTTACACTTTCCTTTAAAGGGGCTAGGCCCGAAAATGGAAGTAAATAAATGCCTGCTTAACTGAAGCCCTGGAGCTCTGTATGTATCTAAAGTATATAGTGTCCTTTTTCTTTGAATGATCAAATAGTCCTTTGGAAATTATTTTTAATAACATTGTATTACATTTGGATACAATACCTGCAACTGGAGTTTTTCCTTGATTAATAGCAATCGGGGAAAATGATGGTGAATTTACTCTATTTGGTGATTTTTCCAAGAAAGTAGGACTGGCAACACTTCCCGAGATGTATGGCTCTTCTTCCACCTTGTAGTGACTTGAGGAAAATTTGGACCCTGTAGTTATGTTGAATAAATAAAACTTTAAATATTTAATCACACAGTTGATACACTTAATCACACATGCAGAAAGAACATTTGTGGCAATCTGCATGGGCTGACCAAACTGCACACAATATAGTTTTTAATGTTAAAAATTAAAAAAAATTAATACAGGGACAGGCAACTTTAACATACAGCAGTCTTTTACATTCAATAGTTGGCATATTTGTTTTTTTTTTTCAATCAGTATAATATTGATGCTCAAAAGAAAAAATAAATGTAACAAAAAATACATTATGGAGATGTATTTAAAAATGGGGCTAAGAAAACCAGTCACCCAAACAGTATGGACCACCCACCTAGGTTCTAAGGAAATGCAGGACTGAAATCCCCGGGTGTATTGGTCTCTATCCTCTTACCGAATTAGGTGTATGTGATGGACTTCTGCAACGTACAGGAGACAGATCAATTGAGCAAAGGACACCTAATGATGCAGGTAGAAGATCATTCATGCCTTCCTGTGGAGATGGTGGTGATGAACATTCTGATCCACTGGCTTGACCATCCGAAACAACTTTCTTCGAAGTGAGGAGGAACTCAGGTTGTCTTGTGATTGATCTGCATTCTCCCGGCTCTAAAATATTCACCTTGGAAAAGACAAATAAACTAAATCCAAGAAAACTTCATCAGTCCTGAAAGGCCTCTTCTACACCCTCTAAATTCTATGACAAAACATCTGCCAAGCACTTTTCTTCAACAAGCCTGCTTTATTAAAAAAAGAATCCTTTTTTTTACATACGTTTTAAAATCATACATATATTGCTTCTTACCTAAAACCTTTTCTAAATTGAAGTCGACTGGTAATGACAATTGCGTCTGGCATCCAACTGAAAGAAAAATATTTTCATTTATGAAAATCCATGTTAGTTTTTTTTAAAGGGCATAATTTTTTTTTTTTATTCAATAAAGCTAATCAGGAGCCAGGAGAGAAGATAAGAATTTACCCGATTGCTAACTCCCCCGGCGCATAGTCTGACAGGTTCTGACGGACTCAGTCTTCTATGCGCATGGATCACGCATGTATATATTTATACACATGAATATCTTTTTAATGTGTCATATAATGTCCCATATATTATAGAGGGGGGGAATTTGTTTGATAGTAATTTATTGACAAGATATTAATTTAATGATACAAACAGTAAAGAGATCCTACACACTCCCAATATCCAAAATGGATACATCAATGCTGGGTGCTCCAATGAAGTGGCAGCATACACAGTACAGGAACAAGAACTGTGCACACCAGTCTTAAATGTAAAAGGTGTTTATTAAAACATTAAACACCAGTGCACCTTCATCAGACAAACAAATATAAAAGAACCAACAAGCCTTTAATAGGCTAAAGACCGAACACTGTTGCCATTTAGTGGCTATTTATCAATAAAAACTCATACATAAAATGTAAGAGAAATTGCCCACTAAACACCCAAAGCACATTATATTTACATATTGCAAAAGCATAAATTTTTTCTACATCATGTATTTGAACACCATCATAAATATGAAAACCCAATTGGCAGAAAGCATGAAAGCCCTAATTCACATGCCCTTTAGCTGCACTGTTTGTAAAGAAAAGATCCAAAAGCTTCTCTGCTTAGGAGGGCATTATGACGATCACCACTATGAGTAACAGTGGGACATGGTTCAATTACATCCCACATAGATCAGAGACCAGATGTTTAGCCATACTAAAATGACACACCACAAGAGGATTATCATTCTTTTGAATATCACTGCCTATCTTGGCCAAGGCAATCTTAAAGGAGAACTAAACTTGCTTGTGAAGGTTCTCATTTATCCAGGTCATGGCATATCTGTTGTATTCAATGGATCAACTGGCTTGAAGTTAGTTTTAAGACGTTTCGCTAGTCATCCGACTGGCTTTCTCAATTCAGAATGACTTGTACAAGAATCTGTGGCAATTATGTACCCTGGAAAATCCCAATTAGCATATCACAGCCAGGTGTTAAGGGCGTGATTGCATAGTGGCTAAGAGGTATTATAGGAACGCCCAGAGTAAGGTGTCAAAACAGCATTGTACATGGCAGACAGTTGGTGTCAAACCCTCCCCCCATCTCTATTTAGGCTTGGTTTCTTTATTTTCAATAAATGGCCTTCTTAACACCTCTCTTGAACCAATCATGTTCTTTGCCAATAGTGAACATTCACAATCTTCAAAGGTATGTCCTTTATCCTTAAGATGCAGGTACCACGGCTGAGTCCTGACCCGAGGAATTGGCTCTTCTGTGCGGGCCATACGTTGATGAGTTGCTGTTTGGTTCCCCACATAAAAATCAGAGCATTCTTCACTGCACTGCACTGCGTATATAATGTCACTTCTTGTGTTTCGGTATTGGGTCTTTCGATGTACCAATTGCTGCCTCAGTGTCTTGTTCGGTTTAAAGCAGACAGGGATACGTGTTTTTGAAAATTCTTCTTAATTTCTCAGAGATCCCTGCTACATATGGGGATGAACCATGTTCTTTCTCCTGTTTGCTTTTTTCCCCTTCACTGTTGGTATTTGTGTTCTTTTCTTTCTCTCTACTTCTTTTGACAAAGGTCCAGTCTGGATATCCACAAATTTAAGGGCTCTTTTGAGATGTTCATTCTTTAGCCTTCCCCTCGTGCTAGTGGAGATGTTCCAGAACAAAGATGCAAGCGAGGGAGCACACTATATGTGTAGAATCAATAATTTATTGTGAACAAACACACACGTTTCAGGACTACAATGTCCCTTCCTCAGTAAGGGACATTGTAGTCCCGAAACATTGTGTGTTGTTACAATAAATTGTAGTCCCGAAACGTTGTGTGTTGTTTCACAATAAAATTATTGATTCTACACATATAGTGTGCTCCCTCGCTTGCATCTTTGTTCTGGAATTATTAAGCTCGTGAGAGAAGAGAGAAGCGGAGGGATAGCACCTATCTATTGTCTGGCAGCAAGCCAACAGCAGTGTGCTAGAGTGTTTCTGAACTGTAGTGGGGATGTTCTCAGCTCTGTGTTGCAGGGGTCTGATGACACCCAGCTTGTGATCTAAAGGATGGTGGGAGTCAAACATCAAATACTGATCTGTGTGTGTTGGTTTTCTGTAAACCTCTACTGTACTTGTACTTCCTTCTGGTGGATTTTAACCCAGGTGTCATCCACATTTGGGAACCAGTGGCTGGGAGCTATGCCCTTAAAGGTATTAAGCACCTGTTTTTCTACCTCCTCCATGTAAAGGTTGGCTACAATGGTGGTGAAACTGGAGATCCCATAGCAATCCGTGTTTTTTTGCTTATGAACTTATCCCTGTATTTGAAATAGGTGGTATTCCAGGAAACCGAAGTCCAGGTAAAGATAAAGCTTTACCTAGCAATGATAAGCTTCCAAATGTACATGGATTCTCTACTTATTCAGTGGTAGTGCAACAGGTAAGGCTCACCTTGTAAGACGCCAGGTTTAGACACGTACAGTTCAAAAGGTCATAAGTTTGAATCCCCACACTTTATTTTTGTTTCCATATGTTCCTAGATACAATATTCTACATATACCAATGTTTTTTATAGTGTGTCTTTAGCCTGAGTAAGAGCTCTGCTTTTAGCAAGACAGAGTAATATGTACAAGGCAGGTTCTATTTCCCAGACTTATTTTTGCTGAAATGTAAGTATTCCGTTTCTTACATCCATGCTATCTATGAAATACACTGCAAAGATTACTTTTCTTTTTGAATGAAAAGTAAAGATTATATCATTGTTAGGACAGGAACATTGAATGTGTTTGAAAAACAAAAACTGAAATCCCTTTCTGTGTCAGGGAAGGGAGGATTGGCTGTCAGTTTCTGGAAGCAGGGATGGCACTACAGAGCATGTGCCTGTACGCAGGACACTTAGATGGGGGTTTCCCAGCTAAGGTGGATTGTGTAGAGCTGACCCTAATACTCAAGGTATTTTTCATAAATCGCCCCAAGTGGCCACAGCAAAGGGAGAGGTGAGACACAGCTTGGTTGTTGTTTGTGAATGTTGGCCTCTGTCATTGGACAATGTTGTCTGGAGACTTGAATTCCACACCATTAATATCAGTCCTGTGGCGTTGAACTGCGTTTGAAGGTTACAATTGTTTTGTCCACAAGATAATGAGCATGGACATGTCAACATGTAAAAACCAATGTCCAGTGTTCAGTTTGAAAACACTTATTGGATCTTTTCTTTACAAACAGTGCAGCTAAAGGGCATGTGAATATAGGGCTTTCATGCTTTCTGCCAAATTGGGTTTTCATATTTATGATGGTGTTCAAATACATGATGTAGAAAAAATTATGCTTTTGCAATATGTAAATATAATGTGCTTTGGGTGTTTAGTGGGCAACTTTCTCTTACATTTTATGTAATGAGTTTTTTATTGATAAATAGCCACTAAATGGCAACAGTGTTCGGTCTTTAGCCTATTTAAGGGCTTGTTGGTTCTTTTATATTTTGTTTGTCTGATGAAGGTGCACATGGTGTTTTATGTTTTAATAAACACCTTTTACATTTAAGACTGGTGTGCACAGTTCTTGTTCCTGTACTGTGATATGCTTGCCACTTCATTGGAGCACCCAGCATTGATGTATCCATTTTGGATATTGGGAGTGTGTAGGATCTCTTTACTGTTTGTATCATTAAATTAATATCTTGTCATATAAATTAATATCAAACAATATTCCCCCCCCTCTATAATATATGGGACATTATATGACACATTAACAAAGATATTCATGTGTATAAATATATACATGCGTGATCCATGCGCATAGAAGACTGAGTCCGTCAGAACCTGTCAGACTATGCGCCGGGGGAGTTAGCAATCGGGTAAATTCCTTATCTTCTCTCCTGGCTCCTGATTAGCTTTATTGAATAAAAAAAAAAAATTATGCCCTTTAAAAAAAACTAACATGGATTTTCATAAATGAAAATATTTTTCTTTCAGTTGGATGCCAGACGCAATTGTCATTACCAGTCGACTTCAATTTAGAAAAGGTTTTAGGTAAGAAAGCAATATATGTATGATTTTAAAACGTATGTAAAGAAAAAAGGATTCTTTTTTTAATAAAGCAGAGGCTTGTGAAGAAAAAAGTGCTGTAGGCAGATGTTTTGTCATAGAATTTAGAGGGTGTAGAAGAGGCCTTAGGACATGATGAAGTTTCTTTGGATTTAGTTATTTTTTTTGTCTTTTCCAGTGAATATTAGAGCCGAGGAGAATGCAGATCAATACAAGACAACCTGAGTTCTCCTCACTTGAAGAAAGTTGTTTCTGGATGGTCAAGCCAGTGGATCAGATGTTCATCACCACCATCTCCACAGGAAGGCATGAATGATCTTCTACCTGCATATAGGTGTCCTTTGCTCAATTGATTGTCTCCTGTACGTTGCAGAAGTCCATCACATAACCTAATCGGTAAGAGGATAGAGACCAAACACCTGGGGATTTCAGTCTCTGCATTTTCCTTAGAAACCTAGGGTTGTGGGTCCATACTGTTTGGGTGACTAGGCCCCATTTTTATAAATACATCTCCATAATGTTTTGTACATTTATTTTCTTTTGAGCATCAATTTATACGATTGAAAAAAAAAAACAAATATGCCAACTATGAATGTAAAAGACTGCTGTATGTTAAAGTTGCCTGCCCTGTATTAATTTTTTTTAATTTTTAACATTAAAAACTATATTGTGTGCAGTTTGGTCAGCCCATGCAGATTGCCACAAATGTTCTTTCTGCATTGTGTGATTAAGTGTATCAAATGTGTGATTAAATATTTAAAGTTTTATTTATTCAACATAACTACAGGGTCAATTTTCCTCAAGTCCAATACAAGGTGGAAGAAGAGCATACAGTCTGGGAAGTGTTGCCAGTCCTACTTTCTTGGAAAAATCACCAAATAGAGTAAATTCACCATCATTTTCCCCAATTGCTATTAATCAAGGAAAAACTCCAGTTGCAGGTATTGTATCCAAATGTAATACAATGTTATTAAAAATAATTTCCAAAGGACTATTTGATCATTCAAAGAAAAAGGACACTATATAATTAGATACATACAGAGCTCCAGGGCTTCAGTTAAGCAGGCAGTTTATTTACTTCCATTTTCTGGCCTAGCCCCTTTAAAGGAAATGTAAAGGTTGCAAATTACTTTTTTTCAGTGATTTTTGTCCATGTTTAGCCAGATTAAAGGGCATGTCCACCCCAAAAAACTATATCCCCCCAACTACTGGCCCACCATGTAGTGTAGTTTAATCCTTACCTCACATCCAGCTCCATAGGGTTCTCCTGTGTCCCCCCCCAAAGTCCCAAAAAATGACTACCAGGAGGCTAGCAGAGTCCATATAGGACACTGCTGGCTGGCCTCAGTAGATTTTTGCCATGCGTACTGCAGCCTTCTCCCCCCTCCCTCTCCCTCCCTCTCCTCCCGTTCTACTATTCCTCCCCTAGCATAAAACCCCTTAAGTAATCATTTCCCCCATGTCTCCCAGCCCCAACGCATATTTTTTTTTTTTAGAAAGCTCCCAAACTCTTACTTACCTCTTCCTCTTTCCTCCGCGAAGTGAGTGCCGGCAGCCGCGTCTGTGAGTTGGCTGCCGCTCAGCCAATCACAGACGCGGCTGCCGCCGTCGCCCCTCTGCTTGCATTTCCTTGCAGCAGAGGCCGGGAGCGCGGCGGAGGATCGAGGGGAGGTAGTAGAGTTTGGGGGCTTTTCTAAAAAAAAAATTATAGCGGTTGGGGCTGGGAGCCCAGGGGGGACCATATATAAAAAAAAATTTTTCAGGGTGGACATAGCTGTAAACTAGTATCTTTATTAATATATGTATCTAATGTTACTGTTGTGCCAGTTATTTTCTCTGTCCATTCACAAAAATCAGTGCCTAGAATTAGTACTGTAACAAGTGATGCATGCACATATTCACCTCTGGGTGAAGTACTTAGAATATGCTACAATGCAAATAAGAAATGGAGATTACTGGGTAATCTCCATAGTAGCCCTTTAGAAAATGCCAAACCTTCTAAGAGGTTTTTATAGCATTCCACAAGCTAAATACTGAGCCATTTACAGTGTGTAGTGTAGGCCTCTGGTTTTGCAAAGTGAAGCTCCTATGGACAGACGTCACTAAGAATTTAATTAAGATATGGAGAGGATAAGCCATTAGTGCTCCTCGTTACTCATATGCAAATAAGGAATGGAGATTTATGGGTAATGTCTATATTTCCCTTTAGGAAATGCCACACTTAAATAGGTTTTTATAGCATTCCACAAGCTAAATGCAAAACCAACTAATGCCTTATACTCTCCCTATAATTTTTTAGTGACGTCTGTCTATAGTTGCTTCACATTGCAAAATCAGAGGCCTATGCTACATTTAAGATGGCTCAATAAACATTTAAACCGGCCTGTGGCTGGTTCTTTGGTTTTGTATTAAGCTTGTAAAATGCTATAGTAAAAACCTCTTAGAAGGTGTGGCATTTCCTAAAGAGCTAACATGGATATTACCCAGAAGTCTTCATTCCTTATTTGCATATGAGTAAAGGAGAGCATAATGCTTTTTATTCAGGAAGTGTTTTCTAACTTTGCTAGGCTATCTCTAGCAAATAGGATAGAATTTAAGAGCAGGTGATACACTGTTTAATGAAGAAAAAGGGGAGGTTTTTCTGTCGCTGATGATGTTTCCAGCTGTCTAAAATTAATTTATATTTTGTTTTCAGAACAAAAAAGGTTAAGTTTTCCTTCACCTGAAACACTTTCTGCTTCCACCTCAATGGTTAATCCTTATGCCAGAAGCCCGTATATTGAAGGATGTTCTCCGATCAAAAGTATTTTCCAAACAAATCAAGCATCTTGTAAAGGAAATATTCAATATAGAACTTCACTTTTTCAAATACCATTTGTTCTTGAAAATAAAACTCAAATAGAAGAGAATTCTCCACATTCAAGCATTAAATCACCCGAAAGAGATATAGTAGTTCGAATTCATAATATAGAAAACATTTTACCTGAAGTCCATAAAGTGATGGAAGGTGAATCCTTTTTATCTCCCAGTGGTTACTTGAAGCAAGACTATCCCCATTTGCAAGAAATGAATGACAATGATACTGTAGAAATGGTTGATCCTGTGGAAATAGAAGATCCTACCTGGCCAAAGGACACAGTTGTAACTGAAAACATTCCAATTACCAGCTTCATGACTGGCATGACATTTAGTGTAGAAAGTTCTCGTATGTGCATGTCTCCTCTAGCTGAAAGCAGTGTTAATCCTAGTGAGAACAGCAGCATCCAGGTAAGTGTTTTTTGGCACTGGTGTTTTCATTTTATATAAAATGTGCAAATTATGGATGGACTCTCACAAACTCCTTATTTAATCTGTAATGGTTTCTCCATTCATTTGTTTTATTACTTTTCCTCATTACGTTTGGATTTAAAAGTGTTAGGATTTTTTTTCTTTATGTAATTGTATATTTTGTTTTATGTTTTACGCATTATTGTAAAAGCATTGTATATAGTTCCTACCTGTTATTGTAAAAATATTGTATGTATGTACCAGGTGGACAGTGGGTCACTACACAGACATTGGTTTCTAGATAATGGATGGAATCGGAACAGAGAGTACCTTCAAAGAAAATGAGATTTATATTCCAGAACTTAAGCATAAAATCCAATACTGCAACTTAAAGGTAAGCTAATTTAAGATGGATTTTATTTTCTCATTTAATGCAGCATTAGCATTTACTGTATTTGTAGAAATGCATTTTGTAGTCTCTATTTAATATTAACCAAGAAATATATTCTAATAGCATTTAGTTTTAAAGGAAGGGAGCACCCACCTTGTTCAGGAGATCCTAACGCAGGAATTTTATAAGATGCATATAAACATGCTAATATATATATATATATAAGGCTAGTTTTTGCAACAAAAAAAATATATATGCAAAATGTATTTTTTTTACAACTGGCCTCTATTATTCTAATGGAATAGTTATGAAAGTGCTTTAAATCATGCCTATAGTTTTTCAAACCATTGAGTGCTGAACTAGCCTGGTTACATTCTAGACTGAGAACTAGATGGAATGCCCATTGTCCCACTTATTGGAGAGTCGCAGCAATGTTAGGTTGGGTTTAACGCTTTTCTTGGGATTTGCAAAAGATAAACTGGGTAAATCTCATTGCATGATACTGTAGCCATAACGTGTGTGTGGGGGGGGGGGGGGGGGGGCTGTGGAACATAAATATTTGAAGTCAAATACATTCTGTCTTTACATTTTAAAATCAGGTTTTAGAACCAGAATCTCCATATTTTCAGCAGCCCACTCACAAAGCGCATAAACTTGTGCAGCCTTCAGTAAACTTTGGGATTCGGAAACACAGCAATGATCGACCCGGTACCAGATTAAGTAAGTAAAAATTTCATTTGTACAACTGGCGTCTGACTATAGTTTAGTGGTCTGTCCTATTGGAGCGTTAATCATTTTGGGTTACTGTTGAAGGTCTCCCAGTCACTTCCACTTCTGCTGAAATAAAAGATAAAGATTGTTGGACCAATCATCTAACATTCTTAGTTTTTTAACATAAAAGGATAAACATTTCAAACTTAAATAATGTTTGATGGTTCACCCACACTACTTATATTTTTTTCAATATGGTAATCTGTTATAGTAGGGTTAAACGGTGTGCCTCCAGATGTTAGAAAACTACAACTCATAACTGGCTTCCCTTTGTAGTTAAGGAATGCTGGGAGTTGTAGTTTTCAAACATCTTGGAGGCACACCGTTTGAGAACCCATGCGTTACAGGACCACATCAGCATTTCCATGTTATAAGCCAACTGCTGTTTTTATGTGTGAATATTTACAAAAAAGTTAGTACTTTGTAATATTTTGTAAGTATTGTTAATGTTCTGAATGACTAGTCTAGCTGGAAAAGACTGTTTCCTGGAATCTAGATACATATATATCTGCAACAATTTAGTCCTGTCTTCTAATGGATTGCTGCAAAGTTCAGCATTTTTAAAGGGCATGTCCACCACCCAACTAAAGTTGGCTCCACTGTGTAGTGTTAAAAGATCCCTACCTTTCTCTTCTATTGCTTATGGTTGTCCTGTTGTCCTGCAGGGCCTGATGAAAGTTGAGTAGGAGCCTCTCTGTGTGTAATCCATATCTGCCACTTCCTGCTCCTCTGATAGGACTCTGGTATGCACAGTGGAGCTCTTCCCCCCCCCCAAATGTACTTGCCCGACCTCGTTCCCTCTGCTGCCCGTAAGCCACATCATTGATTTGCTGAGTCTCGGCCAATCACAGGCGTGGCTGCCGGTCCGGCCCCTTCTACTGCTACGTGCATTTAAGCAGCAGAAGAGGCCATTGGGGGGTTGCCTTACCTTATATCAATTTTCTTGTTTGGGGGATTTAGGGCTTGGTTACTGGACAACCAGTAACAGGGTGATGCAATATTGAAAACAAGCACACCTTACCTGTAGGGGAGATAAGGTTCGTTCTCCTATTGATTTGGTAGCGCAAAACAGCTCAGTTTTCAAAAACTTTTGGAAATGGTGCAGGCCCCACAAAAGGAATAACCTTTTTTTTTAAAAAATGCTACCGGTGATTTGATATACACCTAGTTTAGTGGGTGATACCACCCTTTATTAAATCTCCCATAAGAACTTCTATTTAACTCTGTGCACTATTCTTGTTCAGAGAAATGAAGGCAAGTCTTTGTTAAATAGAAAATAGATGTATTTTCACTCCCCGCATTCTTTACCTTACTGTGCTCCTGCAACGCAGGGTAAGGTGCTGGTTTAACAAACCAATCTGTTTGTTGTAAAATGTTGCACAACATAGCCTAAAACTTAACCAAACACTGCAAATTGTACAGGCACTTTTTTCATAAGGTGGTGGCTTTTCTTATGTGGTAAAGTACTTGAAGGATTGCACACCAGAAGAGAATATCTGGTGATGAAGGGGGAGCAGCCCCCCGAAAGATTGCGTGCTACCTGATGTTTTGATGGTTCAATAAAAGTTCTGCATGCCATTTTCTTCTGGTGTGCAATCCTTCATAAGTACTTTACAATATTGGATTTATTATCCCTTTTGGGGTAAGGGTTGGAATGTCTTATGCCCATTCACATGTGAGGGTGCAGATTATCTAAACCAGAGACTGGTGGGTTTTCTTACTTTGCATTATAGTTCCCATTATATAGTGACCCCAAGTTTTGTTTATTTTTGGAATGGAAGGACATAACAAACCAAGATAATCTCAAGCATATCTTTTTTGTCTTTTGTATATAAAAAAAATTAGTGGCGTAATATTGCCTTTTTATTGTTATTATAACCTTGCCCATGCTTTTTCTTTTTTTAAGCACGAGCCGAAAGTCCATCAAGAATAGTAGAACAGAGGTCCTTTCCAGCACATTTCCAGCATTAGTTTCTGTTGTTTTATAGACTGATTAACAGCAATTCTAATGAAACCCTTTTTTAAATGGGATTAAAGTCATGTGGTTAAATCTGTGGTACAGCAAATCTTTTATATGAATGTTTTTTGCACATTTTAGTAATTAATTTGCTGGCAAACAAACCTAACTTATAATGATAACTATAAATTCAGTTCAATATGTGAAATGCATTAACTGTGGAGAGGTTTTAAAACCACTTACAGAGCCTTATACCAAAGGAAGCTGCTTACTTGAAAATTATTCTACTGTCATCTGTGGAGCATAGTGGAAAACGCTTACCTTTTGTCTATATATTTGTAACTGTTTACTTCTGCTCTATTTTATTTAATGGCTTGTAAACAATTTATTATCCTGTGGTGTCATTCATTGGTGTTTGGTTTAGGATCATGGAGGGGAAACCCACAATCCAAGTAGCAAACTGCTGGCCATCAACTTTTGAGTATTCAATACAGTAGTTTCATGTTTTACCCATTTATGGAACTTGTGATTAAGATTAACATGCCTTCTAACTAGATTTGGAATATTTGGTATGGGTTAACTTTGCAAGTATGAAAAATAAACTTCTCTTTTTAAGGAGTTTAAAAGCAAGGTCTTGCAATTGAACTAGGATAAACACATTTAAATTCGTTAAGTTAAACTTTAGCAAACCTGTTTATCACTTTAAATCAGTTAAACACTTTATGACTAGTTTATTAAACCTTGCCCTTAGATCTAAAATATTTAATGTTTTTTATTATGCAAGTGTGCTAAATGTTTTACTGCTTAAATGGCTGTTTGGATTGTAATATTCCCTTTTGAAAGTCAATGGTTAATATGGTTCTTATGTGTACTAATGAGGTTATCAACATACTTGACTTGATTAGGTGTTAAACTTTTCTGTAGCACCTTATATGTGAAGTTTCAGAATTTTTAATGAATCAGAAAAAAACATAAAATAAAATGAAATTTGTTTTTTTTTTTTTTTTTTTTTTTTTTTTTTTTTTTTTTTTTTTTTTTTTTTTTTTTACAGACACTCAAGTCAGTGAGTGGAGAAATAAACACTAACAATGAAGCTATAATATTGGGCTATAAGGTAATTTATAATACCATATAAACTCGAGTATAAACCGTCCCAATTATAAATCGAGGTACTTTTAACTGATAAATTAGGAAAACTGCTTAACTCGAGTATAAACCGAGGGTGGACTTTCTCCAATAGATAGTTCCACAGATGGTCCTATAGAAAGCCCAGCACACACCCCCATAGGTAGTTCCACAGACTGTCCCATAGAAAGTTCCACAGACCGTCCCATAGAAAGTCCCATACACAGTTGTGCCCTACATACCTTTCTGTGCAGCCTGAACACTTTTTTTTTTTTTTTAATTTGCCTTGCAGTCTGGGCTGATCTGAGTGAGCAGGACAACAATAGCCTAACCCACTGAAATCAAGAGGATTCTCTGTGTTACAGGGTACAGCTTTTGTTTTCCCAGGGCTATGTGATTTTGTCCAGCAGCATCCAGATCAGCACAGACTCGAGTATAAACCGAGGGGAGACTTTTAAGATTTTAAAGGTAACATTTTTTTTTAATTATACTCCAGTGTATATGGTACATTACCTTGGTAAGCTTTACAGTGAAAATGTGCTTCCTGCAGCAGGGAGTATTTAAAAACATCTTTCATACTAGGTATGCCGTAAGCCAAGTACACAGGCACGTGTGGTCACTCAGTTTGGGGTTGTTGTTGATCCGGGGTCCTCTATAATAGCCATGTTTATTTGCGTCATCTATATTTGTGATATAATCACTCATGAATTTAAAGACTTAATAGTAATAAAGCCTGGCCATATTTTTTCAGATAAGAAGTTAGAAAATGTAGGCACTAATTTGAAATGCTTTTTGTTTTGGTATGCAATGATTTCGATTGGCAACATTTGCTTTTTTTAAGAAAAACAAATGGAGGAGGGTCCAGGTGGTAAGTAATTGTTCTAGATTGTAAGCTCTTCATGAGAAAGTATATTGGGTTTCAGGCACTTTTATATTATACTATTATATAGTATATATACTACTACTATTATAATATCTACATACATTTTGTAGGTATGACTGCTTCACTCCTTCAAATCTATAGACTACCAGCAATACTGGTCGCACCATGTCTGTTTTCCTATTATGGGATATGGATTAGATATTGTAATATGATGAGGGGTTAATTTAAAGGAGAGTGTTTCAAATAGGTGGGTTGGGTTATGTGGTCAGGGTATATAAGACTGTTTAGCATTCGAGTGTACCTGACGAAGGGGATTGCCATTCCCCGAAATGTAGTTATCTTTATACACACTACTATAAAATTTAGGGATTTGTACAAAAAAAATAAAGACAAGATTTTAAAAATAAAAGAAATCCTATGAAATCCTGGTTCTATTAGTGTCACATCCCCTAAATATATTTTATACAATATACAGAGGCAGAAGGGAACCTATTGGGTGTACCCCAATAGGTATTAGAGGGGACATATATACACACATCTTTTGGATTGTACAGCCTAACATCTAGATAAGACAGACCTTATCCACCTTATATTTGTTATATAACACAATCACATTTTTCTGATTTTTTTTTTATCAATTTGTTTTGATAAATCTATACAGGAAGATATTTAAATCCAGGGTTTTGAGAGATGGACAAAACTGCTAAAATCCCTTCCGCCTGTGGACCTGGAAAATGGTCTGGGGAAAACGTACAACTTATAACGTATAACTTTCCTCAGGATCGAACTGTTTTTCGAGATTACACATTCTATTTTCAAGGGTCACCGAAATTTTAGAATTTTAAAGGAATTTTTGAAAATTTTGTAAAAATGATTCAGTAACTTACTGTAAATGGCTCTGGGACATGGGGATTGGTCTGGGAAACAGATAATCCGATTCTTTCAAATCATAATTGGTTACAATCAGATTTTTTTTTTTTTTGGTATACTAACCAATTAGACTCTTTCTAAAATAAGCTGATTGAAACCAATTCTGATTGGAAAATAATCTGATTGGTTAGTATAGCAATCAGATACTTCCTGAAAGAATCTGATTGTATCTAATCAGAATTGGTTACAATCAGATACTTTTAGAAATAATCTTATTGGTATGCTTTCTGGAAGAATCTGATTGGAACCAATTCTAATTGGAAAATAATCTGATTGGTATAGCAATAAAAGGGCCCATACACGCTGCAATTTTATTATACGATCGTCATACGAACTCCACCATTGTACATCAATTGTTTTGTAAATGGTATATATAAAGTCTGGTGCAATTAAATTGAGTAGTAGATTTAACTGAATGTGAAGGTGATCGGTCAGGATGGAAAATTATCTGCTACAACGAAATTGTTTATGTGTATGGATGATCGTCCAACAAACATCTTCCAACTCGATCCTGGAGTGTCAAACAACTTCCTGGAAAAAGCAGAACTCGCAGTCTCGAAGGTGTGAGACCATAGAGTGTATATTTGGTTCATGATGGCAATGTGTGCTGCGGTACACATGACGACAACAACAGGCGTATTAATTGATGTATGAACACACAGCGAGATTTGTTAGCAAATAATATATGAAAGAAAAATCAGCAAACACAACCGCAAATAACTTCATTCTTTATTACCATTCGAGACCTCAACCCCAAAATCTGCTTTGTATGTTTGTCATTTCCGCCACATTACACTATCGGCAACTATTAAATCTGCCCATATATGGTGAATTGGTTGCTTTCTAGCGGCACATTCTATTCTGCAACAATTTACATCTTACACAATCATATCTGCCTATTAATGCCAGATTGTACACAGGAATGCCAAAAATTTTATCTTGTTCGTTTATGTCAGATTGTACAACGATCGTTTCCAATTTAAATCTGGTCTGTAGTTCATCGACCAATTTCATTGCACCGTGTATGGGACCCTTTAGATTCTTTCTAAAAAATAAAAAAAAAAGCTGATTGTAACCAATCAGAATTAGTTACTACTATAATTACTATACTAACCAATCAGATTCTTTTCTAATCAGAATTGGTTACAATCAGATTCTTTCAGAAAGAATCTAATTGTCTTTTCCTCAGACCATTTTCCAGGTCCCAAACTATTTATAGTAAGTTACTGTATAATTTTTACAAAATTTTCAAAAATTCCTTGAAATGTTCTTTGAATTTTCTAACGCATCTCGAAAAAATCAGCAAAGTGGAATTCCCACAAAATCCATGAATCACGGAAATCCGTCGCGGAACTGGGTTCAGATCAGTGATCCGGTCCATCTCTATTCTTGATCTATTTATTGTAACATTGTATGGAGTGTTATAGTTCAGTAGAAACACCACAGTGAAATACAACTGTTGTGCAGAGCTTGAATCAATCTTTCCCCTTAAATTTCGAAAAAATAATAGATCAATAGCAGATCCACTGGATCATTCTATAATTAAAAGTTATCAATCTGTTTTTCAATACTCACCCTCCCCATTAAGGCAGAGGCCACACTACAACGCACCAAATGGCACACACAATCGAGAGTGGTATCACGTGATTTAGTGCATGGTTCTTGTGCGTTTTGCGATTTTGGTGTTTTCCGTTATGGAAACGCATGTGTTAACACACCAAAAATGGTGAACGCATGCATTACCAAAACACAAACGATCGCATGTGCATCGGAAATCGCACTAGTTTTTGCGTTCCCGCGATTTCCATTTTAGGGAAAATCGTGGCCGCAATCGTGAGCGAAAACGCGAAAAATGTGCTAGTGTGGCCTAGCCCTAACTCACAGCTGTCACCAAGGATTCCGTTAGAGAGGTATCACTATTGGTAAATGTATTAGTGAGGGATCACTATTGGCAAGGTCCTATAAAGAACCCAGACTATCCTGTCATGTTTCAATCTTATTACATTTTATCAGTACAGGACACAGGTTCATGGCTTCTATGGAGTCTATTGTTTAAATAATGTAATAAACCATTAACAAACTCACTTCATTGTTCCTTTCAGTCCCCCTACCATATAGAGCAGGGATAAGCAACCAGTAGATCTCCAGATGTTTGAAAACTACAATTCCCAGCATTCCTCTACAAGCACCCTGTAGTTAGGGAATTCTGGGAGTTGTAGTTTCCAAAACATCTGGAGATCTACTGGTTGCCTATCCCTGATATATAGATATCTCTTACTGTCCAGCAAACAGCAGCTCTCCTTTGTTTCTATTGGGAGGGGTGGGGTGAAGTGAGAGACTGTCGCATGTTTTAGAAAGGAAGTGACATAAGTCTTGCAACTTCCTACTTACACTCAGAAAATGTTTTGATTTGCTAACACTGCTGTCAATCTAATGTTAAGCACACCATTGGATACAACACTAAAAGGAAAGTGAGAAATATGTTCCTTTGTAAGCTTACATTACCTTCCTGGGGTGTGTCTTAACAGTCTATTTTGAAGATACAATTACAAAACAGGAGTGGGTTTTACTTTGCAAGTAATTTTATTTATTTATAGATTTTGCCTTATTTACATTTCTATACACTTATGTCACTACTTCATATTTGTTAATATTGATTTAATTATTTATTTAGTGATTAAACAACACATAAACATATATATTACTTTTACCCACCCCCACCAACATAGTACCTCCGAAAAACCCAATGTATTCCCCATGAAATTATAAATGCATTTATTTAATATTAGGGGTATCCCTTACATTATATAAATATATTTATATCTCCATAGGAGATTGCATTGAGTTTTTAGGAGCTACCAATGTGGTGGGGGGGTATATGATATTACATATAGGAAAGGTGTATATGTATGTGTGTACTATCTCACTATTACCATTTAAATGACCATCAGTAAATGTATATACAGTATAGCACTGACTTATATTAGGTACAACACAAAATACATTAACTTACTTACAGAGCCGAGATCCCTATTTCAAAATGGAATGGTCAAATGGCAGCTTAAACCACACCCCTGTGCTTGCTCCATGTGAAAGGAAGTGTAATCCAGAAAAAGTTTCTGTCTGCTAAACAGAATGTGATGTGTATTGTAATGGACATATACACCAAGGATCCTTATATACCATCTCCAGCCGGCAGGTGGTGTCAGTGAGTAATAAAAGACAAGATATCCCTGCTCTCTATGGCTAGGAGGACAGAAAGTGAAAGTAGATTGTGGTGTATGCTTTGGAGAGATATTGACTGCAACACAAGGTCCTGTGAACACAAGAACTCTGAGGTAACAGATAAGTGTACACCAACTTACAAGGACTCACAATATACAGACCTGGTCAATATTCAAAGTGGTGTACTATAGACTGAGACACCCCTGATTACTGCACGTTATGTGGGGAACCTGTTTATGTGCACTTTCTGCTTTGTGACAGACCACCAGAGTAACACACTGTGTTCCATGCTACCCACAATCCTTCCATAAAGCAGTGATCTGGTACAAATTGGTGTTGCAGCAGTGCTGTTAATACCATTTATTCTCCCTGTTTTCTCTGTATATTTGTTCTCTGTATTAAAGGGCAATTATAGTGAGAAAATAGTTTTTTTTAAATTCCTTTTAATGTATACTATTAGTCATCCCAACCACCAGGGATACTGCTCCTAAACAAAATGTGTGCTGGTAATTATATTATATGTAAATAACGTCAGGATGCTACTCCATATAATCTTGTGGGTCTGGGAATACCCCTAATTGAGGGGGGTGCTAAGGGCCTATGAATATCAACACTATAATAAAGGGAAAGACCTAAAAACAGAACCCTCTAAAGTAGCACTCTTCCCTTGAAATCCCACTACGAATATAGTTGCACACACCAGTCACATCATCTCTGTGTTGGGAGGAATGAACAGATCCAGGATGTCAAAAAAATATAAAATACCTTTATTATAACAAAATAACTAAATCAAAAATATCTAAATCAAAAAAATATCTGCTAAAAATCGGGTGTCCCCGATATGTGGCTAAGTATACAACCCAATAAGATGCTGGATATCGGCTTCAAAAATGTAGAGTCTCGTAATATGTATGAGACCAAGTAAATCAATGTTATGTCCAAAGTATATGGAGGAATGGATTCGATAATTAGCAATGTTGTAGGGGCTTCTGCTGTATAATACTAGTGTGAGACAATTCAATTTGTATAGCTTGTTATAAGTAGACAGATGTCTTCACAGCATAGGCTTTTATCCGGTCAGTACATAGAAATCACTTTCTAATGCAGTAAAATCGTCACTGTATTTTTTCACTTTTCAAACCACTGCAATGTATTAACCGGAGTGATACCATCGGGACTTATCCTGGCATTTTGTAAACAGCTTTATCACAATAAATCAGTTATATGAACCCCACACGCAACCGATATACTTGCCACTCGGCCGACTTAACCTTTTGCTGTGTAGCCTCTTCACCCGGGATCAACTCCTGTTGACTGGAGTCAAAATGTGTGCTGGCTTGAAGGCATGCAGCAACACACAATACTACTTACATGTATTCAATTATAACTTAATATGAGGCAAAGTCATTTTTTCAGTATAGTGTCCCTTTAATCTATGGAGGCTGCTACTGATAGTATTGATTTAAATCCTCCTGTCCTGGTACCTGCAGATGAAATTCCTCAATTAGGGCTAGGCCACACTATCGCGTTTTTATTGCGTTTGCACTTTGCGGTTTTTCAGATTATTGAAAATGCGTCAACGCACCGAAAATGTGCGTTTTTGGGTGTGTTGCGATTGCGCGTGCGATTTGTGTTCTGCTTTTTAATCGCAATCACATGCATTTTGCTATACTTAATGAAAAACGCAAACGCAACAAATCGCACATGAAATTGCAGCGCAGTGTGGCAGTGCTCTTACACTCCTTAGCTCTACCAGGCCCAATTGCCAAACCTTTTTTTAAACCTGAACCATTTGATGGGGTAACTAGGGAGTGCACTGATTGGCTAGAACAATTTGAATTGGCAGCCACTATTAATGGTTGGGATGAAGGTGCTCGCTTGCAAGTGCTTAGCCTTTTGCTTAGTGGTAAAGCCAGGCAGGTATACCAAGGATTTACTATAACACTGAAATAAAAAGCAGTTATCAGCTATTACAAATTGTTCTGAAGCAATTTTTTTCAATTAGATCAATATAAAAGAGTATATAAAGAATAATCCTTGTACTGACTCTGATTAACTATTAGTCGGATTGTAAGGGGTTAAATGGTGAGAGATCCCAGTAGCTGTTCACTATTTGCTTACAGGTATAGCCTTGCCTATAAACAGGAGATGGCAGATAGCTCCTTTCCCTTATGTCGCCTATGAGTAAGGACCCCTGCTAGGTCCGAAACGCGTCAGGCATCCCCCCCTCTCTATTTTTGACATGTTTTTAACTGTAGTACCTGTTGTGGACTATTAATAAACTGGAGTTTTATTCTAATATACATTGAAGTTATGTCCTGATTGTTTGATCTCCGAAGCAGCCAGCTTCTTCACGTGTTTGATTATAAAGAATAAATCCATTTCTTCAGGTAAACTGGGAATGAGAAATGTTTGTTTATACGTCAGATTATTAGGGCAATGCTATTATAATAACATGATGCTGTGAGGTATCTTCTGTTATAATATATGAGGTACCATCACCACTTTCCGTGGTGAATACTAATATGTATGTGGTTTCAACTACACAGTGTAGCAGGATTGCCTGGGTCTACTCTCAGACCTGCAGGATTATCCTATTTGGTTCCTCTGGAAGCTGGTGACTGTCTGAGTAACAGTTTAAATATACCTGCATAAAGATTCTATATCCACTATATCCACACATTGAAAAACATACACACATCATTTCCATTGCGCACCAACAGGCACTTTTGCTATATGTAAGCTCATTAGACAATAGGGACTGAGAATAACCCCTCTCAACAAATCTCGAACACGTCAGCCAACTGTTCATCAGCCAGACCAGAATCAGTATTGTTGCGAAGTACACGCAAAAATTGACTGTATATCAGTCCACATTTGGTCTTGTAGGGGTGACAGCTGGAAGCATGGAGGAGAGAGTTTCTATCAGTGGCCTTTCTATAGAGTGTGGCCCCTAAACCACTGTCAGTCTTAAAGATACGTAGATCTGCCTAGACCCCTGATCGCTAGAATTCTAAGTGCCAGAGACAGAGACCGGATACTACGCGCAAACAGAGACCGCGACCGGCTCAGCATAGATGGCTCAGCAGTGCTAATATTCCCGGATTTCTCCGCGGACCTGCAAAAGAAAAGATCCACCTTTAAAGCAGTGAAACTTCGTCTCCGTCAGGCAAACCTAAAGTATTCCATGATCTTCCCTGCACATTTAAGAGTGGAGGCTGATAATCGCTCCATGTTCTTCGAGAATGCAGAGGAATGCACACACTGGCTAGACGCCCGACCACGGGGAGGGAGATCGAGACAAGGCTCTCCAAACCAGTAAGGTACAAGTATAGATACCCTACAGGAGACTACGATACCCACACTGGCCAGAAACCCCCCATGACCATCATCTAGCACTTTATTTGTTTCATACCTAGGGGGGTGACTCCGCCTAATTAGACCCCAAATCACTATGGCTTAATTTTCAACCCGAAATGAACACTAAGACCATCTTCTCCTGTCCTCGCCAACTACTACACCCAAAACGACTGAGGTAACTCCCCCTACACGCCAGGGTCTAGGTGTGAGGCCTGGCATATGCAACCCTCAAGATAACTGATATATGGAAACAGCAAACTGGCGCCGGGAGACAAACCTTAGATATCCCCAATCCTATGAACACAAATAAATATACAACGGAAACTCCCCTTCCCTATGGGATACTAGAAACAGTACTACTCAATGCACATGCCCTGAGCCATGCGTGTGGGATTTGGCAGTTCTGTTAAATATGTACTGTGATGTTATGTATCTTGATAAGGTATATCTACAGGAGAACAAATTATATAATTTTTTTTTTTTTTTTAATATACACTTTTGTTTGCTATGAAGAAGGTGAACGGGCTCGTTAATGTCTACTCATGACACTCAATGTATACTGCCCTGTATATTAAGGACTGTCCTGGTATATGTTTGTCAATGTTCCCCCAATGAATAGGAATTGGTCAAAATGTTTATATTGATATGTGGTATGATATAAATGCTGTAGTTGATATGTTATGTGTATGGGTACACTGTGCAATATCGAAATCTACCAGCAAGTACTGCCTATATCTAATTCATAATAAATACCTGGACAACACAGATTTTTTTTTTTTAATATACACCTATTGCCCTGTGTATTAAGGACTGTCCTAGTATATGTTTGTCAATATTCTCTTTAAGCCCCCAATGATTAGGAATTGGTCGAAATGTTTATATTGTTCTAAAAGTCTGTAAAAATGTGATATAAAATCGTACCTTAGTATACCAGGGTGTTTTCCGCTATTGACATGTGGTATGATATAAATGCTGTAGTTGATATGTTTTTTTTTTAAATATTTTTATTGAGATCAGAGATCAGAGGGTTTACAGAACATAAATAGAGGGGAATGTTAAGAGTATACATTAGCATATCATATCTTCATTAGCAAAAACTGTGATAATTTAAAATAAAAAAGGGCTGCATAATAACACTTTTGCATTAATTTCGTCATTGTATATTCCCAGATAGTAAATAATAGGTAGGTTATATAACCAGTTGATAGGTTAATTATACATATAAACAACATTAGCCATTTGGTATATCAACTAGTTCCTATTAGTGTTCGTCAGTCCACATCTCTAATCTTGCGGTTATTTTTTTTTAATATTATTTACTTAACTTGCCACAATTAAATTGTGGACTACTAACATTGTTTAACTTGACTTGTGTAAGGTTGACTTTTACAGTGTTTCATATAAATGTCGTTGTTGTCCAATCGCCGGGGGTCGGGTGAAGTTGCGGTTCGGTTGGTTGGGAGGTAGGGGGGGAGGGGGGGAGTATCGCACGGGTTGACTTGTGTAGATATTTATGGTAGGGAGACTGGAGGATTATTGCTCAGAGTTTGTTCCGCATACCATCCCGTTGTATGGAAACAGTCATGAACACTCTGTTTAATATGTGTTGGCAAAATATCAATGAAACTTTCCCACAGTTTAAAGAATTGACTAACTTTGTTTTCTCTGTCCAGTGTTGCTTCCACCCAGTCCATTCTGAAGAGATAAGATAATTTGGTTTTGAATAGTTTCATGGATGGTGGGGTGGGTGTTATCCATTGTTGCAATATGGTTTTTCTAGCTGCAGCGGATATATTGAGGAGCAGTTTCTTTGCTCCTAATGTGATGTGGGAGGTTTGTGTTGTCGAGTATCCAAATATTGCCCAAAGTGGTGTTAGGGGGACGTAGTTAACTAAGTGTTGTGTGGAGAATGTTGCCACTTGTTTCCAGAAGTCTTGGATAACTGGGCAGGACCACATGCAGTGGAAAAGATCTGGTTTGGGGTTTTTGCATTTTGGGCACAAAGTTTGGGGCAGATCCCTGATCCTCCCCAGTCTATATGGTGAGATGTAGCCCCTGTGTATAAGTTTTAAGGTCATCTCATGGTATGAATTTGCTGGGAGATGATTTGTGTGTAGCTTGACGATATCGTGCATGATGTTTTCGGTCATTGTGGGTATGTCTTGTTTCCATTGGTTAATTTTTTGACGGGTGGTTTGAGTGTTCGAGTGGTGTTGTAGAAGTTTGTGGTAGTTAGACAGGGAGTTCAGACTTTGTTCTGGGGATTGTAGGAGTGTATCTAATGGGTTGTTCCAGTCTGTCTCTCCCAAGTATGAGATTGATTTTGAGACGAAGCTGCTGGCCTGTAAATAGTGGAAGAAACTCGATCCAATAATAGGGAATTTATTTTTTGCCTGTGAAAAGGATAGAGGGTGTTTGGTGTGTGTGTCCACAAGTTCTCGGATTGTCTTTATCCCCTTTGTTTTCCATCTGTGGAATATTGTATGGGCCCTCCCCTCCTGGAAATTCGGGTGGTCAGTGAATGGTAGCCACAATGAATGAGACTGTTTCAGGCCCATCACAGAGCGGGCTTTGTTCCATGCTTTCCAGCCTGACATTAGTAGAGGGTTGTCCCTGCTCTCCCCTGGCAAGTCCAAAAAACGGGTATGTAGCAATGAAAGCAGGGACTGGGGGCCACAGAGTTGTTGGTCTAGGTCTGTGCGTGTGTAACCTGAGGAGGCGTGTAGCCAGTCCCTGACTATTCTGAGGTGTGAGACTATATTGTATAATTCGATGTTTGGGAAGCCGATGCCTCCTTTGTTTTTTGGGAGTGTAAGAGTGTTGAAATTAATTCGTGAGGGTTTGTTATGCCATATGTATTTGCGGAAAATGGTATTTATTTGTTTTGTGTCTTTGTGGGATAGGAATATCGGCATTGTTTGTAGTAGGTAAAGCAGTTTGGGAAATAAAATCATTTTTATAAGGTTAGCTCTTCCTGTGAAGGATAGGGGGAATTTAATCCATGTTGTCAGTGCCTGTGTTAATCAGGTTATGAGTGGGGGGATGTTTTTTGAGTATAGTAAGTCTATTTATCTGGGGAGGACAACTCCCAGGTATGTTATGGTAGTAGCGGCCCATTTGAATGGGAAGTTGTTTGACCAGTTTGGGGGGTCAGCGGTTCCCAAAGGGAGCGCCTCAGATTTATTATAGTTTATTTGCAGTCCTGATAGTCTCCCGAATTGTGTTAGATCATTCATTATAGCTGGTATGGATTTTAAGGGTTTGGATATAAATAGGAGAATATCGTCTGCATATGCTGAGGGTTTTAGATCTTCTTTGCCTATTTTGATGCCTGTGAATTGTTTATTGTTGGCTAAGGTTCTGAGTAATGGGTCTAAACTAAGGTTAAACAGCAGGGGAGAAAGTGGGCATCCCTGTCTTGTCCCCCTGTGGGTTTGAAATGTGTGTGATTTGGTGTTGTTTATTAGCAGGGAGGTGTTGGTGTTATTGTGGAGAAATGTTATTAATCTGATGAAATTAGGTCCGAAGTTGCGTATGGAGAGAATTTCCATGTAGGAATTCCCAGGAGACTCTGTCGAAGGCCTTATCAGCGTCCAGGCTTAACAGGATCTCCTGGGACTGGGGTCTGGTGGAGTGCGCCGCTATGGCGGTTGTGGCTATATGTATGGCTTTGGTGGTGCTTCTGCCTTTGGTGAAACCCAGTTGTGAGTCTGTGATTAGATTTGGCATGATGTGGCTAAGTCTGTTTGCTATTATTTTTGTTAGGATTTTGTAGTCTTGGTTTAATAGTGATATCGGCCTGTAGGATTGGACTAATAGTGGATCTTTGTTTGGTTTGAGCAGTAAGATGGTTTGGGAGTTGAAATTTTGGATATGGACTTCTTGAGTAAGAATGTTATTGTATAAATCTGTGAGGATGGGGAGTATGTGGGGGTTTAATAGTTTATAGTATTCTGCAGGGAAGCCATCTGGGCCTGGGGCCTTGGTGTTGTGTAGTGTTTGAATGACTTTGGAGTTATCGGGCGGTTGAGTGATTCCTGTTGTTCTACTGTGAGTTGAGGGAGCGAGCATGTTTCCAGGTAAGCATCCATGTCTGTGGTTGTGGTCGTGTGTGGTGTGTATAGAGATTCGAAGTATTGTAGGAAGTGTTGTTGTATTTCTGGTTGTGTGGTTATGATTTGGTTTGTGTTGGAGTTAAGTATTTGTAGTATGGGGCAGCGTGAGCATTAGGGTTTGGTTAGTCTTGCTAGTAATGTGCCTGTTCTGTTGCCCCATCTGTGAAATTTGTTTCTTCTGGCATCTACTGACCATCGTGCTTGTCCTAGTAGGTATGTGTCTAGTAAGTTTTTTGCTGTTGTATATTGTTCCTTGTTTGTTTCTGTGGGGTCATTGATGTACCGGTCGCATGCCTCCCGGAGACCGCCGTCCAGCAGAGAGAATTTTTCCCTGTAGGTTTTTTCTTATGGGAGACGTATGCTATTACATGTCCCCTCATTACTGCCTTGGAGGCTTGCCAGAAGAGAGCCGGGTCCTCCATGTGGATCAAATTATCATCCACATAGTTCTGCCATTGGGTAGTTATGAATACCTTAAAGTCTTCAGATCTATATAGGTAAGCTGGAAATCTCCAGTGATCTGTTTTTGTAGATTGTGTATTTAGATTTATCGACAATTCGACTCGGGCATGGTCTGATATTAGTATATTATTTATGGAGGTGTTTGATGTGAGTGGAAATAGTTCATTATACATCAAGAAGTAGTCGATGCGTGAGTGTGAGTGGTGTGGATGGGAGTAAAAACTATATTGTTTGGCGGTTGGGTGTTGTAGTCTCCAGGGGTCACAGAGTCCCATCTGTGAGATTATTTCCAGGAGAGGAGGGGGTGTGGTAATTGGTGTTTGCCTGGGTCCCACTCTATCTGTGGTGGTATCCAGGATTGTGTTAAAATCTCCACCAATGAAGATTTGGCGTTTTGGTTTAGCCAGCAGCTGTCTCAAAAGATTGGAGTAAAACTCCAATTCGCTCCGTTTGGTGCGTAAATGTTTGCTATGGTGTAAATTGTATTTGTAGTTGATATGTTATGTATATGGGTATATATGCCTGTGTTAAGGACCTGAACAGTATCTACACGATCGTAGCACCTGACTGAACCACACTATTAGTCCAGATGCTTTCTAAAGTACGATAAGACCAGATAAATTTAAACCCTAAAAAACGACACCATTGAAACGGTCAAATCTGTACAAGTGTAACACACTGTGCAGTATTGAAATCTACCAGCAATTTCGCTCGCTGTGAAGACGGCGGACTTGCTCGTTAATGGCTATGCTATCCTATACATACTAACCTTCCTTTCCCCCCCCTCCCCATTTCTGTTCCGCTGGCCCGCGGGGTCCCCCCACGCTAGACCCGAAAAGAAATAAAACTCCCCAACACCAAAATGGGAGATAACAATAAAAAAATTAAAATCCTATCGTGGAACGTTAGGGGGCTGAATAGTCCTCTAAAGAGACTTCAAGTATTTGATAAAATTCAAACCCTCCACCCCGACATTGTGTGTCTCCAGGAGACACATCTAACACAGGACACTCAGAGATGGCTAAATAAACCATGGGTGGCATGGGCCTCACACAGTGTGCATACCACATACTCAAGAGGAGTCTCGATCCTAGTCCGATCCACTCTGAAGTTTAATATCATTAAATCACAAAAAGACAGTGAAGGAAGATCTATATGTATTGCCATGACAATAGATGATATGCTATATGTACTGATAGGCATCTATAACCCTCCCCCTGCAACATCACCCCCACTGCAAAGAATAATCTCCTTTGCTTTGAACTACCCCAATGCCCCTATAATATGTATGGGGGACTTTAATATGCTTGTGTCGAATAAAAAAGACAGACTCCCTGTTCTCCAAACACTCTCAATGGAAACGGAAAATACCCACTTAGCCCAAACAATGGCAGAGATTGGCTGGACGGACATGTGGCGTGTTAGAAACCCCCAGGCATCAGTCTATTCCTGCTACACACCCACACATAGTGTCCTATCCAGACTAGACTACTTTTTTGTTAATGAAACAGCGGCCCCCAATGTCAAACAAATAACATACTATCCTAGGGGAATATCTGATCACAAACACAAATCGAAGTAATAGATCACTAAGAATACATCCCTTCTGGCTCACGCTTATACCGGAGGGTGACTCTCTGGAAGATGATCTCCGATTCTATTTCACACTAGACCATGACTCCACACCAAGAGATATGATATGGGACGGGTTCAAAGCATACGCCAGGGGTATGCTGAACACCACCATCAGTCTGATTAAGAAACAGTCCAGGGCCGAAGAAGAAGCTCTGTCTAGCCAGTTACAAAGGGCAGAACAATCCTATTGTGATAACCCCACAAATGTCCTGAGAGATGCGTGGAGTCAACTACAGCGTCAATACAACATTCTACTTAAAGAGAAATTGCAGCGTAAAATGTTTTTCCAAAAACAATATTACTATGAACACGGTAATGTGTCAGCTAAATTACTAGCACGACTGACGAAAACAAGCAATGCCCACCAAACCATCCTGGCTATCCAAGACCCAACCGAGGGATATCTCACCGAAACAGCAGATAAACTTAAATCGTTTGTAAATTATTTCCATTTTCAATACACTAGGCAAACAAATCACTCTGAGTACTCGAACATGGAATACCTGCAAACAACCCAGTTCCCGCAACTTCAAGAGTCACAAAGACAAATGCTGGAGGCGAAAATATCAATCGAAGTACTAGTGGCTCTGACAGAGATGGCCCTGGGAAAGGCACCAGGTCCAGACAGCCTACCAGCAGAATTCTACAAAAAATACAGAAAAATATTGGCAAAACAACTCCTCTCAACATTCAACATAGCTTTCGAAAACCGTAACCTCCCCTCATCAATGATGAACGCAACAATAATATTAATACCGAAACCAGACAAAAAACCCTCGAACATCAGGCATACAGACCGATATCATTGCTCAACAGTGATTACAAACTTCTGGCAAAAATTCTGGCAAACCGCCTCCAAAAAATTATACCCTCAATCATCCATCCCGATCAAACAGGTTTCATGCCGGGCAAGAGCACCACTATAAATATTAGACATACTCAAATCCACACACAAATAACGCACAACAGAATGGAAGACAGAGCACTAGTGTCGCTTGATGCCTGCAGGGGCTTCGACTCGGTAGAATGGGCTTTTCTGTGGGCATGCCTACAAAAATTCGGCTTCAGCCCTAACTTTACATGTTGGATTCAAATGCTATACAAATCCCCACGAGTCACAGTCCGTGTAAACGGATCCCAATCAAACTCATTCCCACTACAAAGGGGCACCAGACAAGGGTGTCCCCTATCACCCTACCTCTTCTCTATAGTCATAGAGGCCTTAGCACTCCAAATACGAGCTTACCAAAAAATTAAAGGACTAAGTATCGGAGATAATACGGACCTGATCGGTCTATACGCAGACAATATGATTCTATATCTCTCTGATACCAATTCCTCCCTGACACACACAGCTGAGATAATCGACAAATTTAGCACCTTTTCGGGACTCTATATCAACTGGCAGAAATCTGCCCTTTGCCCACTCGACTTGGACAGGATAACTGCTAACAAATTCCCTTGGCAAATTCCAATTGTCGATAAATTCAAATACTTGGGCATCTGGATATCAAAAACCCCAAAACTCTTCAAAGAATTAAATATCCAGCCTCTACTAAACACAATCCGAAGAAAAATCAACACATGGTCAGACTTACCCCTAAACCTAGCAGGTAGAATCAATCTAATAAAAATAATTATACTCCCAAAAGTTTTATACATTGTACAGCTCTCTCCAATATACCTGCCAAAAAAATTGTTTACAGATCTAAATGGAATATTGACCTCTTTTATATGGGCATATAAACGGGCACGCCTCAAACTCAGTAAATTACAACAACCAAAAGACTCTGCAGGTCTCGCATATCCGAATTTCCGTATGTATTACTTGGCGTGGCAATTGAGATATATGGAGACATGACTGTCCACAGAAGCAACACAAACACCGGCAGAACAAATGCTGAGCACATAAAGTTCAGGCACAGTATTATCCACAGTGGAAGAACCAGCTAAACACCTAACAAAACACCCAGTACCAATCAACACCCAGATGTACAAGATATGGAAGGAAACTAACGACCTACTAAAATACACAGGTACCCCTCCCGAAACAGCACTATGGCACAATCAATCATACCAACAACTGGCGAGTTTTTCATGTGCCAAAGACTGGGAAGTCAAAGGAATATATCGATTCGAACAGATTGTGGTGGGGGAGAGTATACGAACCTTTGGGGATCTGGCATCGGAGTTCGGACTCCCGGGGAGTTATTTCTATAGATATCTACAACTCTGCCACTGCCTACATACTGAGTTTCCAGATAGGAATATAACACTGACAAAACATCCTATAATAGGTATACTAAAGACCCAAGGTCTACAGGGACTAACCTCTCAGCTGTACACCAGCCTTATAAATTCGCAGACCGAAATACAAAGCACCTCACTAATTAAACAATGGAGCATGAATATACCGGACATCTCTGAAAATGAATGGGGAGAACTTGGCTCCTCACATACAAATGCATCACCAGCTACCAACAATTAACTAATACAACTGTATATTGTACATAGGGCATATCTAATACCTGCAAGATTAAACCGAATTTCCAACTCATACCCGAATAAATGCCCTAAATACCAGATGACACCGGCGGATTTCTGGCACCTTGTCTGGGACTGTCCACACGTCACTCATTTCTGGTCAAAGATAACTAGACTACTATCGACTTTGCTCCAGTGGCCAGTGCCCATGGACCCCAAGCTATGTACACCTTGGAGGTAGATGATATATATAAGTTGACTTTTTTACGAGAGACACTATTCATGGCAAGAAAAACGATAATCCTGAAATGGATGGCTTCAGACGCCCCCCAAGTTACAACATGGAAAGAACTGATAAATAATATGCTCCCATACCACAATTTAATATACAAACATAGACTATGCCCAAGGAAGTTTAATAAAATATGGTCCATCTGGACCTACTCACAGCTAACAGTCTAAACTATAAAATTGAAACTGTACGGGTCTACAAGAGGACAGGGGGCTCCCCGCGGGCTGATCCGGAACACCCCCCCCCCACAAACCCCCCTATCCCCCCTCTTTCCCTCCATACCTACACAACCTTTGGCCCACAAGACTATGGAAAACTATATATAACACGTAGCACCAAGCACGATAAAGTATTATTCTCCATAAAAATAGGATATAGAAAAATTGACAATGTCTTTATATGTAAACTCTAATCTCCTGTAACATCCTATGTTTTAAAATTTGCAAATGATATATGAATGCAGATATGTTGTTAAAAGTTTAATTTTAATAAACTTGAGTTTAAAAAAAAAAAAAAAAGATACGTAGATCTAAAAAATCTATAGAGTCATAACTGAGATGGCAGGTAAGTTTAATGGGAGTGTCAAGTTGATTTAAGGAGTGTATGAGATTCTCTGCACTTTCTTTAGTGTTCTTCTCAGTCCCTATTGTCTAATGAGCTTAAAAAAGCCAAGAAATATTTCTCTGAACAAAAAGGGGTCCCTGATACTAAGGTTCATAACAAGAATCCTAAAATAGATTTTTGTACCACATATACCCCTTTGAGCAAAGACATGCGCTCAGTGACTGGCCATTACTGGGAACTGATTCAAAGTGACCAACAGCTTCCTTTTCATGAAACCCGTCTAAGGCACATCTACAGACGAGGGCGCAATCTGGCTAGTTTTCTAGTTTGTACTGATATGGCATCTCCTTCAGATGCACACCTTTTTCCCAAAACCTTTTTAGGGGCCCCCAAATTTAAACTGGGGTTTTACCTTTGTCCCAATTGTATCACCTGTCGCTCTATGCTGACAGGTAAGGATTTCGCTCACCCACACAATGGGAAGCGAATATCTATTAAACAAAGGTTTACCTGTGAGAGCAGATTCATCATTTATTTCATAGTATGCCCATGTGTGTTATACTATATTGGTAAAACCATAACAACATTCAAGGAGAGGATGGCTAACCATCGCTCCTCCATACGAATGGCTCTCAACACTAATAAATCTATAACTTGTGAGTCTAAATTTGGAGATCTATCTGTTGCCCGACATTTTAAAAATCTTAGCCACCCACTTTCCTCTTTGAAATGTATGGTTTTTGACGGGCTTACACAATCAGAAATTAGGTCCAATATAGATCATGATAAGCTGTTGCTCCAAAAAGAAGCACGGTGGATTCATCATTTGAATACTGTGACAGCGGGGGGTCTTAATGAGCAATGGTCTTTACACTGTTTTTTGTAAATCTTCCTCAGGGCAACATCATTTGTCGATTTGACACTTTTGCATATTATTGTATTTTGCATGCAGTGTCACTGTTTCTTTGTTTTATTAGTTGCTATATTTTGTTGCTAATACTTGAAAAAATCTTTTGATACTATTCTCTTTGTGTCCTCCTGGACATTTTTAGTATGCTTAGCCCTTCCTTTGTGATATGGTCTATAGCTACTCAGTAGATTTTCGACACTTCGGTGTCTCATGGTTTTAATTGGTCTTAATGGGTTAACTTCTTCACACCAGGTGATCTGTCATGGATTATGTTTAAATGCCTGTTCCTTGCATGGTACGTCATATCCTGAAGACGGCTTATGTCTGAGCCGAAACGCGTTGATTGACGCTACACCTTTTTATTTTTTGTATTAATAAAATTCTGCTTTATTCAATCCGTGAGTGCCTCCGTCTCCTTCCCTATATATATATATATGTATATATAATAGCTTTTATGAGACTTTGTATACTTATGTAAAAGGATCCGGAAAAAAGTATAGGCTACTTATACAATTTTTAAAAATGCCCCTGTACCCCGTTTTATTTAAAAATTTGAAGTTAATTAAAGGGCATGTCCACCCATTTTTACAGCTTTTCCTGTAGTGTAGGGCTTCCTCCCCCAGCCCAAACTGCCATAGAAATTTTTGCAGAAACTCCCCAGATCATTACTTACATTCCCTCTCTTCTATGTTCTGTCCCAGCCCTCTGCTTGCATGAAACTGCAATATTTACAAAAGTCTGTCTGGAAAAACTGGGGAACTGAAACTAATAGCTTTACAGGAAAGGTATGATGTGGTCGGTATAGCAGAAACATGGCTAAATGATTCATACGACTGGGCAGTAAATATTGAAGGATATGTAAATGAATCCCCTAAGCTTCTGCTATGGAGCATGTTCTGGATATAGGAGATTTATATTACCCTGACATAGATTGGTGTAAGGGAACTGTCAGCACCTCAAAGTTCCTAAATTAATCGCTCATGCTTATATACTGTGGGGAATTGTTCTTAGCAAAGGATATTGAGCAGATGTGAACTTCTTTTAAAGGGGTATTAAAGGATTACATTTCTTAATTTATACATTTAGGGAACAAGTGTAAAAAAAATTAGGTCCACTCCAGCCTGGCTCAGGTAAAAAGGGAAAAAGTTACAATTATGAAATTGGGGGGAACAGAACAGGCTTATGGGCAATATAAAAGCTGCAATAAGGAGTGCAAGAATATATTATTTGAGGTTTGAATAAGTATATTATTTGAGGTTGAATAGACATACGTCCATCTAGTCCAACCTACCTAGCAATAACCACATTTCCTGCCTAGCTGTCACTTTAGAGGAAGTAAAAAAAAAAAACCAAAACACCAAATTTATGAAGGGGGGGAAAAAAATCCTTTCTGACTCCAAGTGTCAATCGGAAATCTCCCTGGATCAACTTTATGTATCAATACTAGAGATGTCCGAACTTCGAAAAATCCGGTCCGCGCGAGGATCCGCGGATTTTCGAAAAAACCTGTAAATTCGAAAATCCGCGAGCGGACCCGTTAAAACGTATTAAAATGAAAGTTCTGCAAAATCCGCATTAAAAGTGGTCTAAATAGCCTTGGTAATGTACACTTAATCACTCAGGGACCTGGGTAATGTCCTTAGAAACACGTAAAATACGTGGATTTCCGTAAAAACGAGGATTTCCGTAAAAACGAGGACCTCCGTAAACCCGCGGATCTCCGAAAAACGAGGATTCCCGTAAAAACGTGTAATCATGTTAGCTGCCATTGGCTAATTTGGGTCATGTGGCTTGCTCCGTCTTGAAAATAATCCCCAAAAATTCGAATTTACAAGAATTTCTCGTTTTTACGAAAATTCTCGTAATTACGAGAATTCCGCGATAATTACGAGGATCTTCGGTTTTCCGGGTCCTGGAAGATCAGATTTCTCGTAATTGCGGAGAATACTCGTATTTTCGAAAATTTTCTTAAAAAAAAAAAATCCGCGGTTCGGAAGTTCGGAAGGCGGAAAATCCGGAATAATTCGCCGTTCGCGGATGGGATAAATCCACGGCGGATCCCGGTTCGGGTCCGCGAACCGGCCATCTCTAATCAATACCAGTAACTTGCAACATTCCTTGTTTGCAGAAACTCATCCAGTTTTTTTTTGAAACTGACCAATGAACCGCCATAACAACATCCACTGGAAGACAGTTCCATAGCTTTACCGTTCTCACAGTGAAAAACCCTTTCCGAACTTGAAGCCTAAACCTTTTTTCTTCAAGTCTTAAGGGATGTCCGTGTGTCCTCTGACATGTTCTATTGGTTAAACTAGCAAAAATAGAAAATAAAATACAAATAGATGGACAAAGCAAGTTTTACCCCTAAAATGTTTAAAGGGCATGTCCACCCTTATTAACAACTT
Source organism: Hymenochirus boettgeri (assembly GCA_019447015.1). Lineage (NCBI taxonomy): Eukaryota > Metazoa > Chordata > Amphibia > Anura > Pipidae > Hymenochirus > Hymenochirus boettgeri. The sequence continues at coordinate 243,756,897 of CM033470.1, read as the reverse complement.
TTAGCCCTTTAATAGAATACAGTCCCCCAGCCCCAACCGCTATAAAAATAATTTAAGAAAGTGACCAGATGTTTACTTACCTTCCCTCTCTCCTCCAAGACACTCCTTGCAAGACACTGCAAGCAGGGGACGGGACCGGCAGCCACGTCCGTGATTGGCTGAGAGGCAGCCAATTACGGACGCGGCTACCGGCTTCTCAGAATGCCGGTGGAGAGAGGGAAGGTAAGTAGTTCTGGTCACTTTCTTAAAATTATTTTTTTTGCGGTTGGGGCTGGGGAAACATATTCTATTATGTGGACAAGGGGTTTTGTGCTAGGGGGAGGGATAGCAAAACGGGAGGGAGAGGGAGAAGGGCTGCAGTACGCATGCCAAACTTCTCCCGGAGGCCAGATAGGAGGCAGAGTCCTATATGGACTCTGCTATCCTCCTGGTGGGCAGTTTTTTGGACTTTGGGGGGGGGGGACTTTATGGAGAAGCTTATGAAGCTGGGATGTGAGGTAAGGAATTTACTACACTACATGGTGGGGCCAGTAGTGGGCGGGATTATAGTTTTGGGGGTGGACATGACCTTTAAGTATATCAATAGTAAAAAGATAAGGACCAAAAATGTGGGACCATTAAATAATGAGGCTGAGATGATTGTAGAGATGCCGAAAAGGCTAATGTGCTAAACTGTTTTTCTTCCTCTTTATTCACTATAGAGAATCCTAGCCCCTATAGCAGGGACTGTAATAATATGAAGGTTATAAAAAATATTTACCCTGGCTATATTAATAAAGCCCCAGGACCAGATAAAATACATCTTTGGATCCTAAGAGAGCTTAGTCCATTTTTATCTAGACCACTATTTCTTATCTTTTCAGATTCACTTTTGTCTGTTGATTTGCTGCTGGATTGGAAAAAAGCCATTGTAATATCAATATTCAAAAAAGGTAGTCGTTCCCAGTCTGGTAACTATAGATCTGTATGGCTAACATCAGTCGTAGGGAAGGTGCTGAAAACTTTGTTACAGGATCATATCCTTGACTGTTTCCAGAACTGATCTTATTAGTAGTAGTCTGCATGGATTTATGAGAAATAGATTGTGCCAGACAAATTTACTTGGTTCTTATGAAGAAGTGAGTAAGAGTTTAAATTCTGGCATAGCAGTAGAAGGATTTTGCTAAAGCTTTTGATACTGTGCCACATGGGCAACTAATGTATAAATTGAGGATTGTTGGCCTAGAGAAAAACATTTGTACATGCATAGAGAATTGGTTATTGGATTGCAAACAGAGAGTGGTGGTCAATGGAGCTACATCTATGTGGGCTAAAGTTCTAAGTGCTGTCCTGTCCCCATAGGTAAAATAAGACTTCCTGTAGGGGGGAGAAGCCAAATTTCTAGCTGTTTTCTAGACTGGAAATCATGTATGTGTATAACGGAGCACATTAAACGGGAACTGTGGTCCAAAAATGACTTTAGGTAAATTGATAGGAATTGCTCTTCTGAGGATTTTTTGCAATTTATCTTCAATGCTTATTTTGCATAGTTTTGAAGATATTTACATTTTTGTGAGATATGGCAGCAGCATCACCAGGTCCCCTGCACTTTCTGCTCTGAAACCATTTCAGTGGATGACAGTCAATCTGCCCTGTGTCTCCTCCTCCCATTGCAAGCCCCTCTGGTCCCTTCCACTCATGGCCCCTCCATTTGCAGGCCCCCTTGGCACCTTCCCTTACAGCCCCATGTGGCCCCGCCCACTTGTGAGTTCCTTATCCCAGCCCACTCGCAGGTGCCATGGGACACTCATAACCCCCCAACAGAAAACTGTGTGAAAACAGCCTTTTCAGGCAGAGTGAAAACTCTGCCTGAAAAGGCTGTTTCACATGGTTGGAGAGTAGGGCTGTAGATTCCCTTACCTTCTCTGTGGGGATCTTCACACAGCAGGGAGGGGGAGAGACTTCCTGTCTCCTGTCCTGTCACTGAAGTCTGAGGCTGTGCTCGCTGGTGGCGAGGTGGAGAAGCAGCATTAGGAATGTCACAAGTCAGCCGCCCACCCATCAACTTTCTGGTCAGTAATTTTTTTATATCTTTGGGCTGGAGAGCACGTAGAGAGGTGGTTGATGGTTTGTTTTAAAGGTAGGAACCTGGCCTTTCATTTACACTCAACTTGCTTAGCAACCACAGTTCCCCTTTAAGGAAAATCTGCACAATTGTAATTACAAGAAAAAATCTGTAATTTGAACAGTCCCCTAAAACCCATGCTCTCATACATAAATGAAGAATCCATAGAACTCTGTAAACCCCCCCCCCACTAACTCCTCATTTACCGAGGAGTGCTGCGGGTACGGCTCTTGACACTGTGCTAACCAATTTACGATCGGTTAGCACGACATTAAGCTTCGCTCTGCGGCGGCTGCAAGTACCGGAAGAGGCACTCAAGCTAATAGCGGGCGTTAAATACTTAGGTGCGAGTGAGATTCACCCAGAGTCGTACAGCCACTGGTAAATCCGGTACCGGAGATTCTGCGCCTCTGGGTCAATCTCCCACATGTCCTGAATCATACGGTATGCCATATGCGTGGGTGTACACAGAGACATGGCCAACAACAAGTTCAAAGTGTGCACTTTTATTGTCTTCCTAAAGGTAATCCTCTTAGTAAATTTTTTACGGGAAGTTATCTTTCACTCATTGGCAAAGATCAATAATTAGAACTAATCACCTAATATTGATGTCTGCCCCCATTTGTTTTCGTAGTCTTTGGTAAGTAGCAGACTTAGAAAAAATTCTATTTGTTAAGGAACTCTGAGCTCCATTCATTAATACTAAAGTAAGCCATCACACACTGACAGCTTACTATAGGCCTGTACTGAACTGTGATCTGAATGGAGATCACAGTGCAGTACCCCAACTAAACCCCCAAGGGCATACAGGGGGAAGCTTAAAGGGGAACTGTGATCTCCAAACAAGTTTAAATGAAAGACCAGTTTCCTACCTTTAAAACGGGCCATCAACCACCTCTCTACGTGCTCCACAGCCCAAGATATAAAGAAATGACTGACCAGAAAGTTAACGGGTGGGGGGCAGACATGTGACATTCCTGAGGCTTCTCCTGCACAGTGCCGCCGGCACAGCCTCAGACTCCCTCAGTGTGTGAGGGAGACAGGAAGTCCCTCCTCCTCTCTACTGTGTGAAGGACCTGCAGCTGCAGAGAAGGTAAGGGAATCTACAGCCTTTCTCTCTCACTATGTGAAAACAGCATTTTCAGGCAGAGTTCTCACTCTGCCTGAAAAGGCTGTTTCCACAGTTTTCGGGGTGGAGAACTATGAGACTGAGAATAATTGGCCCTAATGAAGCCATGTGACATTTATGGAGAAAATCACATAGGTGACAGGATGGTAGAGACAAGGCCTAAGAACATTTTGGTAGCAATGATGAAAAATTGAATGGGACACCTTAAGCTTCATGCAGACATGTGATCGCAGGGGGTAGACCCGCAACACACGATGTGTATGTACTGCCATTTGCCCTATAGTCGTGCAGTGTATGTCCACTTTGTTAGCCATTTGGTTGGGGCTTGTTTTCCCGATTCGCCTGTGGTGCGATTATTAGGCGAAACAGCCATGCAAACACGATCGCACGTGTAAGAACCTTTAGATTTCCTACTATGTGTATGCACAGCACATATAGTATTGAGTTCATTCCTGGCTCCTGCAGGTTTTATTGAAGAACGACAGGTAAGACATAGCTAATTTCCCTCCCCGTTCTTCAATAAAACGCCAAACTACTTTTCCCCATTGGAGATACCCTTAAAGGGCATGTCCACCTCCCAAAAATGTAACCTACTACTGGCCCCACTGTTTGGTTTAAAAAAATCCTTACCTTACATCTCTGCTCCTTATGGTTCTCCTGCAGTGTCAAGTAGGAGCTGTCTTCCTGTGTGAAAGGTTTCCGCCTCCTCCTTGTCCTCGGAGTGGACAGTAGCAAGCTTAGAGGAGCCCGACCCCCCCCCCCTCCCGACTGTCCTTCTCCTAAATAACATAAAATTCTTTTGATATGTCGGCCATTCATTCCCACCCTCCACTGCTGTATTATATGTGTAAAAAAACAATCACAACTCTACTTACAGCTCGTCGATTCTGCAGCGTTCTCTATAACCGGCAGCTGCGGCTGTGATTGGCTGCCTCTCGGCTTATAGTTCTGCAAGCAGGGAACCAGATCAGAACGCCGCTGGAGCGAGGGGATGTAAGTAGCATTGTGATTCTTCTTTTACATACACATCTAATAAAGCGTTTGGCGGTGGGAAAGGATGGCCAACATTATACCAAAAATTTATAATCGAGGGTGGAGATGCCCTTTAAGGTCTTTCATATTAGTGAGCAACAGTCAATATTTGGTTTTATTGTAACACAAGCGAGAATATTTGTTATCTAAAGGATGTTTAATGCAATAAGCAAAAATATTAAAGGCATCAATTTACAAAATGGCTGCACAGCTTTTAGGAATCTGAAAATAGATTGGAGACTGAAAATAGTTCTAAAGAAAATGAATTCCTGATTCTTGTCACATTTTTTTTTACACCTTGTAAACTTTTAAAATGCATCTATTAAATGGTTTAAAAACACAAAGAATTTTAAAAATAGCCTAAATGAGATTGGATCGGATTTGTGCACAACTAATTTTCAGGTCTACTCTTCTTCAATACTGGTTCACCATTGGTGCTTGTTATATCATTATCATTTGCAGTGACTCCTGGAATCTGTAATAAATAAATAAATAAATAAATAACTATCTCCACTAAACAATATAACAGTTGGATTTATGCTTGTAGAAGAAAATTGTATTGTGTTAGCCATTGATGAAAGTGAAGACATTTTGGATATAAAATAATACCTTTTATTGGCTAACTAAAATGATTGAAAATGCAAAGCACTTAGGCTTCTTCCTCAGGCATGATTTATGCTTGTACTAACTTATTGACTTTGATTACAAGTTTGCTCAGAAATACTGGTTTTGAGGAAACAAAAGGCCATACAAAATGCACGACTCGTAAATCAATATAAAGATTATGGGTTTATATAGCGCCATTATCTTCTATTGGACTTTGCAATTACAATGATTCATTATTATCAGTCCCTGTCTGAAGAGCTAACAATCTAATTACTTATTTCACAACCTATCAGTAAGTCTTTAAGATTACATAACATCAAAACTCCTTGCAGATGTTTCCAAGGGAGGATTTGAACCCAGTGCTGCAAGGCACTAATGCTAACCACTAAGCCACTAGTGCCCCAATATTAAATCCCTTCACAAGTCAAAACTGAGACCCTCAAATGGTAGCCAGATGTCCACAGTTTCAGTTCTAAAACAAAGGGTAGGCTGTAGGTCAGTGTTCACTTGCAATATTGGCACACAAATAACTAATTTTGTAGACTTTTCACAAGCTGGTGAGGTCTCCTCAATTATATTTACCGGTACAGTTCAGATTTGAAAAATGTACATACCTCAGGTTCTACAAGTGCCATGCGGATTTTTTGATGCTGGATGTTGGATGCATCCAAAGAGATTTTAACTTTTACTTTGTCAAACATATAGAAAGTTGTATTTTCTACTTTCAGGGAAGGAACCTTAAAGAAAAAAGCATTTAAATTATAAAGGTACAAATCAACCATACTTCTACACCCACAGTATTGGTAATTCACATTGCTGCAGGTCTGTACTGGCCACGTCAGTATGTTACAATTCCAGGGCCGTTTAGGGGGGGGATTCCTGTTGCCTGGAATCCCCCCTTTCTGTCTGCTCAGTGCAGGCTGCTGTTCTACCTCTCCTGGTGCCCATAGACTGGTACATAGACTGTTACATACATTGTTACATTGTCAAAATGTATCCAGTCTGCCCTGTGATTGACCGCACCATAACCAATTATAATTGATACAAAACTGTATCAATATTAACCCTGCAGCTGCTTAAGGTGATTGCCGAGACTGGGTTTATATACATTACTTACTGTATTTACCCCACTGTGATGGAGCTTATTGAAAAGGAATTAAGAAATCCTGGAGGTGGTAGCTGACTATTAACATTTCATTATATACGTATATTATATATACACAGGAGTGATTGTTCCATATATTCCATATACAGAATGATAGTTCAATGTGCCCATACATGGTCTAATGTTATCAGCTTCCCCAGCTGTAGTAAAGGGAACCGTTAATGGAAATTTTCTGTCTTGCCGATCCGATTGTTTGATTGTCACGATACCGACAATATTCAACAAAATTCTGTCAGACCCTTTGTCCGTGTCACAGCTCTGACTTTGAAGGACACTAATGATATTTAAGGGCAAATGTGGATTTCTCCGTAAAAGAGATTAGGCTGGGAACAAATGGCCAAATTTTTCATCTCGACCATTCGGCTGGGACAAAGCACTGTTCGTCGCAGCAAATGTCTCCTATGGACCACACAATCTGCGGTGATTTACTGACATTGGTTGCTGCTGCCACCGAAATCCCCCCTTTTAACCCAACCAACCGATACACAGAAATATCGGACTTTTGGGCCAAAATATCTGCTCGTATGTACCCAGCCTTAATGAAGATACTTTATAACAAAAGTAAAGGTGATATTTGCTAACTGTGATAATTATGGCAAGTACAGAATATATAATATTATTATATGATGCATATATAATAGAATATATGGATGTATTTGGTCATGAACTTCTGCGGTTGTTCGGTGGTAACACATTCAGGAATCCCCCCTTGGAAATCCTGCGCTTGCCCCTGAATTCAGACATGGATGTAAAATATTGATCATTAGCAGTGTCAGTATTTTACAATTGAAGTAAAGGCAAAATATTCTATGATTGAAGCAACTTTATATTTCCCTTTTTTTTTTTAAATTTAAGGTAAGCAGCAATCAGTTACCATAGTGGTACCATGTGCTAGTCAACATCATTTTATCTCCATTGTTCTAGGAGACTCGCCCAACAAGCACCATGTGCTAGTCAACATCATTTTATCTCCATTGTTCTAGGAGACTCGCCCAACAAGCAATCTGTTCTCCTTACCTCATCAGTATAAATAAGATTAACATGTTTCTTGTCCTTTTCTTCAAAAAATACTGTTCCTTCCAGCCCAAACTTGGGAATTAAAACAACTATTGCATTTTTTCGGACAAACAAGATATAGCCATCTTCAGTAAGCTTTCCCTTATTCTTAAAAAATAGCTGTAAAATATTAAGAAGTATTAAAAGATAATTGCATTCCCTTAATGCACTTTTTTAAAATTGCTTTAAAGAGTAAAGGTATGCAACCCCCTCCATACATTTATTTCCTGATTTCGAGCCTCTCTCTGCCTTCAATTAGCCATGCTGTGATGGGGGCGTAACAACTCTGTCTGCCTCTATTTGTCACTCAAAGAGCTAGCATATGCAAGAAAACACTCCTCCACCCACCCTTGATCAGCTTGATTATGTAGGCTGAATCCTAACAACAGGGTTGTTTGACTGGCAGAGGAGGAGAGAGGTTGTAACAGAATTTCCCACAAGCCAATGACAAGTGTTATGTTAATTACTGCCCGGGGTCATCTAGGAGCGGGGCTTTTAGCACTCATCTTTGCTGGGTGATATCTTAGGAATGAATTGAAAGTAATATTTCTAAAAGTAAATTTTAAAAAACTAGAAACAATGCTACTGGGAAGTAAAAAATGTAGATGTTAACACATCATTTGTAGATTCAAAAGTCTTTCTGCTGGGTTAATTCAATGTCAGCTGCCTAAAATGGTTTGTGTTTGGGTTATTAATTTCGTTGTACTACTTTAAAGATCTTCATTAATTTATCCACATACTCTGAGCCTTAAAGGGGAACTGTGGTCTCCAAACAAGTTGAGTTTATAGATAGAATAAAAGGCCAGTTTCCTACCTTTAAAACGAGCCATCAACCACCTCTCTAGGTGCTCCACAGCCCAAGATATACAGACTGACCAGAAAGTTAATGGGTGGGAGGCTGACTTGTGACATTCCTGAGGCTTCTCCTGAACAGTGCCACCAGCGAACACAGCCTCAGACTCCATCAGTGTGTGAGGGAGACAGGAAGTCCCTCCTCCTCTCTGCTGTGTGAAGTCCTAACAGAGAGACAGCCTCTCTCTTTCACGGTGTGAAAACAGCCTTTTTTAGGCAGAGTTCTCACTCTGCCTGAAAATGCTGTTTCCACAGAGTTTTCTGTGTGTGTGTGTGGGGGGGTTCTGAGTAACACATGAGGGGGCGGGGCGTAGACATCTGGGTGGGCGGGGCTTAGACAACAGAGAGTGGGTGGGGCTTAGACAACCAAGAGTGGGTGGGGCTCAGACATCCACTAGTGGGCAGGGCCAAGGCACCTGCGGGTGGGCGGGCCACATGGGGCTTTAAGACAATGGGCCATGAGGGGCCTGCAACTGGAGAGACATTTTTGGACCACAGTTCCCCTTTAACAAGTGGTTACAAGTGGTAATATCTCATAAAGAGAGCAACTTATTTTATTATTGGAAATATGTAAATGTAGCAAGCAGTGCCAGGCAGCAACAGCTAGAGCAAGCAAGATATCATCTTGAGTATGAATTCAATGAAGACAAAGGTTCTCCCTCTTTACAAAGCATTGGTATGTCCTTATTTGGAATATGCAGTGCATTTTGGAATTCTGCGTACAGAAAAAGACATCTTGAAAAGAGAAAGGATTCTTAGAAGGGCAACTAAAATAATAAAGGGAATGGGGAGCTACAATATGAAGACAGATTGGATAAGTAAGTTATAAACAGAAGAGAAAAGACACTTAATACATTAAAGGGCCAAACAAACTTTAAAGCATTGTTCACCATTGTTTAGGACACGCGGACATCCCTAAAGACTTGAACAAAAGAAGTTAAAGGGCATCTATAGTGGGAAAATGAACTTTTTTTCCTTTCTTTCCATTTGTTCTATAATTCCCTACAACCCCCAGAGTGTCTTCACTTTTTTCAGATTCCCTCTCTGTCCTGAGATACACCAGTTAGAAGAATACGTGATTGCATTCCTCTACTCCTACTTGGACTGTCAATCAAATCCCTGTGACTTGATCCCCCCTCCCTGCTCTGTAATAAACATAGAGATAACAGCATTAGCAGGGGGAGAAAGGTAGCTTTGATGTTAGATATAAGGCTGCACTTGACCCCCCTTCTTAATAGCTTTCACTGATTGATGATGGGTCACAAAGTGAGAGATCGTAAACTGTACTGATCTCCTTCTTCCGTGTCTCCAGGACAGCTTACTTTCTATTGGCCACTGTGCGTGGGTGTGTTTTTCAGGATGTTGAACTTTTAACTCCTACTGCACATAAAAAGCTTGTCGGTTAGCCGGAGCTGAGACATGGAGGTAACAGAGAGGAGGGAGAAGGGGGGAATGCTGCACATAGATCTGACACCGTGGTTAAACAGAGTCAGTGACAGATATAGGATTAAGGCAGCACAGAGTACATGAATTTAACTTTGCAAAGGGCAATGTTGTTTTTTTCACTATAGATGCCCTTTAAGTCTTCAAGTTCAAAAGGGTTTTTAACTGTGAGAACAGTAAAACTATGGAATGGTCTTCCACTGGATATTGTGATGTCAGGTTCATTGGATAGTTTTAAAAGAAAGCTGGATGAGTTTCTAAAAACAAGGAATATTGCTTGTATTGATTCATAAAGTAGAGTTGATCCACATATATTTTCAATTGCCACTTGGAGCTAGGAATGAATTTTTTCCCCTTCTTATTTCTGGGGTGGGTTAGGCAGGAAATGTGGGTATTCCCAGGTAGGTTGGACTGGATGGATATATGACTTTATTCAACCTCAATTACTATACTGGTTAGGATTATCAATGTAATTTTCAGTATTTTATTTAATGGTAATCATATTAAAATCAGCAGAACAATTTGAAAGCTGATAATTCCCAGATAAGTCTTAATAACAATACATGCATGTTACATACCTGAGTGTGAAATGCAACAGATGCTCTTTGTGAATACTGAGCCATTTTATGTCTAAAGTTGATATTTTTGCAGATATCTGCCAATTTATGTTTGTCTGTAAGATCTGGATATGTGCAGTCTGCTCCAATTGCTGCAGCCAGAAGCCGATGTACAATAACATCGGCATACCTAAAGGTAAAGCACAAAAATCTGTTTGCATTCAGGCAGCTTTATTGAGAATAGTCGCATATAAATAAAACCTCACTCATAGCATACAAAATCCAAAGTTTTATTATGCAGAAAAGTTCTTGTTCCCTTAAAATAGTTTAGTAGATTTTCAAGAGTTAAAGCTCTAAATAAAATGCCACTGTTTGACGCTAGTACTTTACCGTCTAATGGGTGAAGTGAAATGTGTGTAAATAGAAGAGGCTAGTCCATAGTGATGAAAATCATTGTCCATTCCAGAACAGAAATACACTGCTTGCATCATGCAGCGAGTTGCCAGTATTCTCAAAAGTGTATTCAAATAAGGAAACTCTGATGATTCTGCTTTATCTAATGAATCTGCCAAAGCCTTTGCAGAGTCTGTTTTAATCTCCAAATTCTGTTAAATAAAAAAAAAGACAAACCAGATGTTTTAAGTGAAATGTAAAATGAAAATGATCAGATACATTAAGCATCAGCAATTTACTATGCTGGCTGATTACAAAGTTGGGGGGGTTTCTCCTATGGCAATTTAAAACCGATGTCACTTTAATTTAAAAAAAAAAAATCTAAAAATAACCTAATTAACCTTCTTACTAAAAAAAACATTGTGGAAAATAAATCAAAAGTTAAACAGACTTATTCCCCTTTAAAGTAGCATCAGGCTCTAAAAAGAAGCACCTTAGAATTGGCAGCTTTCACCAGTATATCATAATTAGCAGGAGGGGGGGATGGATGTTTGCGGAGCAGAGCATATTCTGGAAACTCATCATAAATCTTCTGTGCAACAGAAATATTGGCCAGCAACATAAATTCTTCAACCATGGAATTGGTTTCCCTGAAAAATATTAACACAATAATAAAAAGTGCCACAACAGATCCTACAAGTATTAGAGCCAATAAAATAAAAACAATTTGGGCCTTATTCAAGAGGTGCATCCCCCCCCCCCCCCCGTATTATTAATATGTAGCAACCAATCAGATGTTATTTAAATGATTTCTAACTGTAGTAGACCAGTAGGAAGGCATCATCTAATTGTTTTAGGCAAATTATTGCACAGCCTTGGTATATACATGTTATTGTCCGCAGCATTTTTTGACTGAATTCACAGTTGTGAGATGCTTCATGTATTATGAAATAAATGTACGGTACTCCTAACAAAAACATATAAAAGAAGGGATTTCCAGCCTTCATAGATATATGGTGTATATAAGTACTGACTAATTCTCTAAATTAGCAGAACAAATATAAAAAATATAATTATATAATTTTGTTGGTGTTGTTGATATTTTAGGCTTTATGATATTTAAGAAAATGCAGTAATGAAAAATAAAATTAACCAACTTACTTTAGTTCTTTTGTTTGCAGATCTATGGGATCATGGGTCTCACTATCCATGTGGAATCGAACTTCTGGCGATGAAAGTGTTAAAGCACTAGGCAGAAAAGCAGGGGAAAAAAAGATACATATATTTTACTCATTATATACAGCAGAACAAAAAGGTTTATCCAAATGCTAAACCAAAGCTGAAGTTTTCAAAACCAAAACTTCTGGTTGCAAAAGTTGTTAAATTTGTAGTTTTAAAACATCTGAACAAGGGTCGACATCACTGGGATGGATGGAAATGGTCAACAGTCAATCTTGGTTTTTACAACAAAATAGCTCACCCCTTATCTATTCTTCGTTTCTTTAAAATCTTAGCCAGCATATTCAGCAGACGAAGACTTTGAGTAATTTCATCATTCATGTTAGGAGAGTCGATTCTCATCTGTGCTTCTGCATAAGTGAGAGAAGCCTTAAAAAGAACAAATAATAATGCATTTGTACAAAAATCAGAGATTTGTTTTGTTTTTACAGGGTTGCTCTCTTTGCTCCTCCTTCTGTACTCACAAACACAGAATTTCTCCAGGTTTCTGTAGGCAAATACAGGACTAAAGGACAGAGGCAAAATAAATTTGTGCAAGGTTATATATGGCACCTACCTTAGATTATATTAAACAATTTTAGCACTTTACATGTGAGATACAAACTGGATTGTTATAAAACATACTAAGGGTATCTTGTTTTTGCTTTAGATAAGCTAAACAAAGCTCTAGGAAAAATTTTTAATGGGCACGTCCTCCCACAGAACGCAAACCTATACCTTTTCCATCCTTCCAAACCAGAGATCATTATAGTTACTTACATTATCTCTCTGCAGTCCTTAAAGCACATAATTCTTACCTTGCTCCTCCAGAAGAAGCCAGCATTTTCACAGATGCTTTCTTCCAGATTGCAGCATGCAGTAACTGCTGTGAAGGTGATTACCGACTGCATACTGGCACGCCTTCTCTACTCTGTGTGCCTCCTCTCTGAGCTTGCAAAGTAGGCATGCACCGGGACAAGCGCCGCTAAGAATGGACTTTGGGCTTCAGGGGCGGTAAGAAACTAGAACAATCTCAGGGTATGGAGGTGTGGGGACAGTATAGATAAGTGTTCTGAGGGTAGACAGGTATTAATTTTTCTGTTTGTTTATTGTCAAAAATACAACTAAAGCACCCAAAACAGGTTTATAAATATGACCTCATTTGCAGGGAGGTAGGAGACATTACTCATACCTCCCATTTTCACATACAATTGCAGATCTCTAAAGTAAAAGATCACCACTTTAACAGCTCTCTGCCCCCATTCCAGACATGCAGATACTCTGACATGGGCAATGCATCCACCTATGTTAGAAAAATAGGGCTGACAGGGGGACATGAAGGAGAGCTGTCAGCAGCAATCGTTTATAACAGATCTGCAATAGTAAGTTAAAGTGGGGGGTAGAAGCAATAAAAATTATAGAAATCATATTTATAAACTTTAATTATCCTTTCTACCTCTTTTCCTTAATTTGACACACACCTACTTAAACACCTTTCAGTACAGCAGTAAATATATCACAAATATGGGCAATTCAGATGACAACATGGCTTTTAGAACTAATTTCTGCATGAAATATTGGTGCAGGTATAAAATTTATTTTCATTTATAAGGTAGAAGAAAAGTCCCCCCCCCATTCTACAGTAGGCAACAGGCCAACTAACATGTCAAGAAAAAGAAACTCAATGGGGAGAGAAGTACCTGGGTCCCCTTCTAGCCTGGAGAAAAGGATTTTACTGGTGAGTTCAAAAATCCCCTTTTCTCCTACAGCCTGCAGGGGGACCCAGGCATATAGGGGACTTCCCTATGGGTAGAAACAATTACCACTGTGGCTCTCAGGATAGAAGGCGATAAAACTTTATGAAGGTATGGATGGAGCACCAAGTTGCCATCCGACATATCTGGCCCACCAAGGTACGATGGCGAGTTTCCCAAGAGGCCCCGCCCGCGTAGAATGAGCTTTAACCCGCTAAGTAGCAGCAGACAATTGTAGATCGAATCCAGACTGCCAGAGTCTGAAGGGCCCCACCAGAACAATGAACAAAGCCCGAGTAGAACAGAAACCCTCAGTGCGAGCAATGTAGATCCTCAGAGCCCTCACCATGTCGAGATAATGTACATTTTCTCTGGAAGATAAAGGATTCGGAAAAAATTGAACCACAATTTTCTGACTGATGTGAAAGGACGAGACCACCTTCGTAAGAAAGGAGGCATGAGGTCAAAGGATTGCCTTGTCTGAGTGGAGAGACAGGCATAATGGTTCCACAGACAAGGTGGCCAGTTCTGAAGCTCTTCTAATGGAGGAAATGGCCAAAAGGAAGACTGTCTTCCAAAAGAGGAAAGAAAGTTACTGTGACTGTAATGGCTCGAACTGAGGATTTTGTACAGCCTTAAGAACTAAACACAGGCCCCAGGGCTGGACGGGGCCCGGGAGGGAGGATGTAGGTGGGTTACCCCCTGCAAGAAAGTTTGAATACCTTTCCTGCCGCCAAGCTTTCGATGAAAAAATACCGAATGGGCAGATACCTGTCCTTTTAAGGAACTGAGAGAAAGGCCGCTGTCAAAGCCTCTCTGGAGGAAGCTGAGGATTCTAGGTAATACACACCTGGACGGAGGAAAACCATTGGATGTGATCAACATTACATACCTCTGACAGACTTTGTAATAAACCTTTGATGAGGATGGCTTTCTTGCTCCTAGCATAGTGGGCATTGCCGATGCCAGTACCCTTCGCTTCTATAAGATGACAACCTCCATGCCATTAAATGGAGGCGCTGAAGATTTGGATGCTGAAATGGGCCTTGTGATAGCAGGTCTGGTCGTAGATGGAGGGTCCATGGTTCCCCGACCCTTATGGCAAGGAGGTCTGAGAACCAAGCTCTCCTGGGCAATTGGGGGCGTGAAGATCACAGGAACCTTCTCTATCTTCATTTTCTTTAGGATCCCGGGTATCATGGCTGTTGGTGGGAAGATGTAAATCAGACTGAATCGCCAGAGCATCTATGAAAGATGCCAGAGATTCCCGAGTCTTGGCACAGAATGTTTGGACCTTGCGGTTGCGTTGTGAGGCCATCATGTTGATGACCGGTATTCCCCATTTGTGAGTTAGTTCCTGGAAGATCTCCGGATGTAGAGCCCATTTTTCTGAGTTGAGTGTGTGTCAGCTAAGAAAATCTGCTTCCTCGTTAATAACTCCGGGAATGTAGATCGTCGATAAGTAACATTCTTCCAATGTTAGTATTCAATGAGAATCTGCCATTGACATATCGCTTCGTGTACCCCCTTGGTAATTTTTGATTGCCACAGCCGTGGCGTTGTCGGACTGTATGCGGACTTGCCAACTAAGGAGTCGGTCTAGTGAGACAGGGCAAGGTATATTGCTCATAGTTCCAGAACATTGATTGGCAGTAAGGCTTCTGCCGAGGACCATAGGCCTTGGGCTTTCTTGGAGCCATAAACTGCCCCCCATCCTTGAAGACTGGCATCTGTAGTTACTGTTAGGTTTTTATATATTCTCTATAATCACATAGCCTAATAGCAGCCATTTTGTTCTCTAACCATTTTGTGTTCATATTATTTTGTCTTATATTATTGTCGTGTTATTGCAGATGTTTTGTTTCCAAATGTTCTTTCTCATTTCATTATATTGATAACACTTGAGCTTCCTAGTGAGCTCAAGGTCTTTTGCCTCCCACATTGTGTGTCAACCTGACTCTATCCTTGCATTCCAATGAATGTTTTACCTCATCTGTAGACAAAAATTCTGGCAATGCCCCCTTTTCTGGTTTGTTATATTCCAATGTACCAACTGAATAAACTGAGTTAGAGTTTTACTACATCTGGTGTATGTGGTGTAATTCTTTCTCCTGGCGCTGTAAGGGTCCTTTACTGGGTCTAAGACAAGCATCAGGGCTGTGCAGGATATTTATTCTAACAGTTACCACTGTCCAAGTGGGTAGACATAGATGATTGCCTGTTGACAGGTTAATCTCTGACGCCCACCAAGTCAGAGATTTTTGGATGTGAGTTGGAAGGTAGATTAGCAAACCTAGCAACTGCTGGGATTTGTCCCAACAGTAGAGGAGAAATCTCTGAAGTGGACACAGATGGAACAGAGCATATGGAATCACATCCACCAACAATACCATCTTCCCTACTAGACGCATTGCTTGGTGGATAAATGGCTAGATTTTTTAGTGCCAGAACTTTGTCCTGGGGAACAAGAATCTTGTGTATGGTTGTGTCAAATAGCATTCCTAGAAGGATCATCTAGGGCGAAGGAGTTATGGACAACTTTGCTAAATTTAGGGTCCAGCCGAAGCGGATTAGGATGTTTATACATTGCGCTACCTGTTGATCCACTTGTTCCACAGAATCCGTCTTTACTATCAGGTCGTCTAGATAGTGAAGGATGAATATTCCCTGAAGATGGATGAATGCAGTCTGACAGGCCATAATCTTCGTAAAGACTCGTGGAGCTAAGGATAGTCTGAAAAGGCAGGGCTGTGAACTGAAAACTAGATTGGAATTTGAGGGCTCTTTGGCCACCTCCTGATATAGTTGTTCTAGCCAAGCTTTCATGGCTTTGGCCACCCAGGCCGAGGCAAAGGTGGGACATAAAGCTGCCCCAGTGGCCGAGAAGGAAGGTCCCTCGCCTATCTGTGGTGTCTCTGAAGGTGGCTTCCTTTGATAAAGGTATAGCTGTGGCTCTGGAAAGTCTTGCCACTGGTGGGTCATCTCTTGGTGGAACCTGTCCACGTCTGCTTTTGGAAATGGGAACATTGGATGGATAGGTGGAATTTCTTCTACGACGATCTGGTCTTATTGATCGTACAAAGGGAAGGTTGCCATCTACTTCTTTGGGCATCTAAATAAGGATTTGGATAAGTCCTCTGGTTCTTCCAGGTCTTGAATGTTCTGTAACACAGCCCTAACGATATTGTTAATCGTCTCTGGTGTGAAGGGGGTCAGGAACACATGTTCAAAAGAGATGGGAGTCCCGTTCTCCCTCTTCCGAGGCTTGGTTAGAACTGCATGCCTCACAGAGTGGTCCAGAGTGACCGGCTGGCAACGTTGCCTGGCATAATGCACAGAAGTAAGAAATGGCGAGAGCAGGTCTGGCTATTTTGGAGCGGGATGGGAGTTTCTCCTTGTTTGACATGCCAGAAGCCAGTTAGAAAAGTAAGGGAAAAAAGGGCACCCAAAAATTGTTTTATAGAAAAGGAGCAATATGGTAGGGTCCCAGGGCCACAAGGAACTACCCTTGGAGGAATTCCCCCTTCCCCCCTAACTTAACCACCCTGCCTAATAGAGATGGCAAAGCGAGAAGAGACTGGAGGGACAACTGCCCTGCAGAAGGCTGGATTCAGGCCAACTGAGAAGCCGGGAGAGAAAGAGAAAGTCCCACCCCAAAGGAAATCCCGGGAGGAAGAAGGAGCCCCGCAGCCAATAGGAGCCATTCACTGCCATGCGGGGTTACAGTACATTATGTGCAGCCACTCTGTGGCATTAGCATGCGGCCCAGCTACTGCTGAATGCAATCCAACGTAGGGAGTCGGAGGCGGCCTGAGAACCACTGCCTCCAGAAGAGTTGTCTGCGTCTGTCCTTCTCCTTTAAAGTGGACACTTTAAAACTGGAGGAGGCTTCTGGTGCTCAGAGTGGTATCTAAGGGGAGGAGCACCGGAGCCTCACTTTTTTCCAATTTAAAGTGTCCACTCCTGGAGAATGGTGCTAAACCCCTATGTGCCTGGGTCCCCCTGCAGGCTGTAGGAGAAATCTCATGTTTGGCACACATTTGTAAAGATGAAGGGTAAAAGTAAGGATTTTCTGCACAGAAACTTCTCAGTTACAAAAATAAAACATTCAATTGATTGATGCAGTCTGGAATTTCATTTATAAATGTACTTACCTTTGAATCAATAACACTTTTAGTAAACTTTGTATTTAAAATATTTGCATTCCTGTCCATTTCCCAAATACAAGAAAATGATAATCTAAAGATAAAGGAGGATTATCATGTTTAATATATTAATGTATATTATTTAAAAAACCACAATAATTTAAAAAAGACACTAATATATTCCATCCATGAAAAATATTTGCCAATAAGCACAATCAGGTCGTCTACCAGAAATATGAAAATAAAAGGTTAGACACTATGTCATTTATAACAGGAATAATGTCAAAGAACAGCAAATCATTATTTAATAGCATTCTTGCGTTTATTTTTTTTCAAAGTCAACTTTTGTTAAGTTAAACAGGTTATGGATAAACCAAGGCTGGGATGGTCAAAAAGTGTTAATACAGAGTTGGTGGCTCTATGTTTGCAGCAGGGAACAGTTAAAGTAGCTATCGGTTAGCACGACTAACTCTAACTTAGTGCCGCATGAATGTGTTTGCAGCAGGGAACATCTTTAATGTCACTATCAGTTAGCGCGACTATCTCCATCTTATCGCCGGATGCGCGGATTTTGCAAAAGACACCTACACATCCGAACGCTCTGGGTAAATTCCTTTTGGATATGTAACCACGGACACAAAAACAATATTGGATTTGAAAGATTTACCCAGAGTGATATCGGCTCTGGGTAAGTCCCCCAATATATTTTATTTACATTTTTAGGTATGTTTCTAGAGAAATTTTTCATCAGAAATAAATACCATTTCATCATTTTAAATAAAATGCAAAATAAATATGTATTCCCATGAAAAGCAAATGACGTTCTCAAATCAATTTTAGTCTTGCCTCACTAAAATATAAAAATAAAACCAAACATACCTGTTCACATTTGATCTTAAGGAGCATAAATTTGAGCTCAGCAGTTCTGGAACCATGTCGATTCTCTGGAAACAAAATAAAATGTAAGCTGTTTGAGAAGATAAAATCCACAGGATTTGTTGGTTTATAATTTAGATATTTTGGCAAAATCCCATTTCTAAAAGGGCATGTCCACCTTAACAACAAAAAAACACCCAAACCACTCTATTCCCAGCATTTTAAAATATTTTAGAAGCAGACCTTAAATCTAGTATTATGGGCAATCTTCCAAAAGTCACTGGACTTTGGTTTCTGTGCTGGCAATTATGGCTGTGTAGGCATCACCAATGATGAACTAAGTTTTCCTAGGCATGAGCAAGAACTCGTATAGAGCAGAGGTAGCAACTTCGGAAAGAACTGCTAATAATAAAGTATTATAACGTATATTTTAACACAGTAATTTGGGAAAGGAATAAGGTGGATATGCACCTTATAATATTTACACATATTGTATGTGTATGCATGATTTCAATCAAGTGCTCTACTTCCTTAATGGCAACAAATACCCTACAATAGGATTCTAGAAAGCCCTTGGTCTAAAAAGATGATGTGGTAGTCCCCACTTATGCTACATAACAGGTTTACACCGGTGGGGCCAAAGAAAACAATAAAGACCAAATTAGCAATTAGAGATCAAACTTTATGGCAAAATGCATCCAGGCAAGTGCTGCAGAATGCATTTTAAACATGGACTTTAGTTTTCCAGAAATAGTCCTTCATGCATGCCATACTGTACATTTTTTTGCTAGTCTAACAATGGGATATATACTTACTTTATCACATAGATAAACAGTTGTTCCTCTTTTAGCTGACTCTTGGTCCAGGGCATTACCAGGCCGAATAAAATGGCTTACATCTGCAATGTGAACTCCAACCTTGCAAAAGCAAAAAGACCAACATTCACAAAAATATTACTTAGATGCAATGAAGAGTTATAAGGAAATTTAAATAGAAATATTGTACTTTACCTCAAGATTGCCATTTTCCATCTCTCTACAATGCAATGCGTCGTCAATATCAGTGCATCCTGGCGGATCCACACTGCACACATAAAGATGCCGCAGATCAATTCTGTTTTTCATATCCTGCAAAATGCGTGATGCTAAAATTAAAGAATTATGCCCTCTGTATGATACAAATCATTTGCAAAGGGATCTTCCTGGTCCACCAGCACAAAGGCTATTTATCCACCACAGCTCTTAAAGGGCATGTCCACCTCTATTTTGCAAATTTGCTGTAGAGTAGGGCTCCCTCTCCCACCCCCAACAGCTATAGTAGTTTGTCAAAAATGTTAGCCGATCTATACTTCCACTGCTTCTTTCCTGCGGCGTTCTGTCACGGTCCTCTGCTTGCATGAAACTGCAAGCAGGGGGCCGGACCGGCAGCCGCGTCCATGATTGGCTGAGAGGAAGCCAATCACGGACGCGGCTTCCGGCAGTACAGAAAGCCGGGGGGAAAGAGGCAAACGTTTTTGACAAACTACTATGGCGGTTGGGGGTGGGAGAGGAAGCCCTACACTACAGCAAATGTATTTGGAGATAGGGGGAGGGAGAGAGAAATGGGAGAGAGAGGGAGGGCTTCTCTGCGCATGTCATTTTTCTCCTGGAGGAGAGACAGGAGGCAAATACAGTATGGGACACAGGCAGGCTCCTGCTCTTTAATTTTGGGACTTTGAAGAGCCATTTGGGGCAGGGATGTAAGGTAAGGATTTTACAACACTACAACAGTGGGGCCAGTAGTGGGTTAGGGGTGGACATGCCCTTTAATCAAATTGCCAGTGCAAGGTTGTCGCTTAAGAAATATACATACATTTGCTGTAATTCATTGAAAAATATTTAACTATTGATATGCAAATTGCAACTATAACAGACATTCCAAAAAATCACCATAGACAAAATCACATAAGACAAATATTAACCTCTGGTGTGATGGCCCAGGGTAACTTAGGAAGAAAACTGAGTACGGCCTGGGAGAATGGTTGGTGAGGTACATCATGCTCTAGGAGTAACACTTCTGTTTCTGTCTCCTTATCTCCAGCAGTTCCTAGGCTTTTTACAAAGTGACCCTAAAAGAGCAATTTAAACAGAAATGGGATAACATTATTTTCTAGGTATCTGAATGAATTGCATCAGTTTAACCATTCTTTGCAATTTAGTGTAAACTAAACATAATTGTTTTCCCAATTTTCATTGCTGCATGGTTAAATACACTGAGCACCATGAGATAATTCAGTTTACAAGAAAGCATTACACAGGGTATATGAATAATGTTACTATTTCCATATGATACATAGTAGAAACCATTTCTTTTAGTCACATATCTGGTCTTAACAAACCGGTTAGCTTACATTGGGATATCTGGAGTTCCTGGGCCAACCGTCTACAGCAACTATGATTCTTTGTCCTTCTAATGTAGATGCCTGTCTTGTTTCTATGCGTATTCGAGGTATCCTCCTTTCAGCTGGTGTGAATAAATGCCGCGTTGACTAGAGAATGTAGTTAAAAGGACATTTTCACCTTCTAAATATTTAACAGCAACTATTTTGTGTATACAAAAGGAAACAATATAAAACTATCCATACATCATATTTTCAGGGTGATGAAATATGAACAAGCCACGCTCCTTACCTGGCCGCAATGCAATAATTCTTTTCCAAGATTTACTGCACCACAGTAATGTTAATCAACCATTACTAGGTTACCCAAATTGGCACTGGAATAAAACAAGTTAAATGGCATAATGTACTAGGGCATGTTTATCCAGGCCTAGAGAAATGTCATTTTTGGACACTCATGGTAGAGGGGTCTCATAAAGTAACATTGTCTGGTGGAGTTTAAAGTCAGTAAGTAATTATATAAATACTGTTAGCTGTCTTGTCTGAAAAAGTAGACTGCATTCCAGTGTCGGACTGGACTGTTGGGGCTCACCAGGAAATCTGAGGCCCATCTAGCATTTCATATCTCTTATTACTCATTTATATATCTTACTCCTACGGTCCACTATTGTTTATTAAAATGCATTTCTTATTGTCCCTTTGGCTCAGTAATTACATTTTTAGCAGTTTTCTCTGTTTTTTTGGGTGATGGGTTGTTGGCCCACCAGAGAATTCCCCTGTTGTATTTTCCCCCATTTGGATTGTGCTTGTTTGCGTAACATAGCATTAACTGTAACAACCTCCTTAATTTGCGACTTGCATAGCATCCCACAGAATGGTCTCCAGTTTCTCTTTATGATTCCCACTACACATCCAGAAGGTTTTGTTCCACTCTTTACAGAACTTTTTAACTAATGAAAAATACAAAAAAATCCAATCAGTTATCTCTTTTCCAGGCAAAATATACTGTTAAACTTAAATACATTATTACATTCAAGTTGAGGCATCTATAGTAAACAGGAATTTCTATATTCTTGCACAAGTAACAGCTAGTAAAATACAAAAAAAAATAATAAAACAAAATATAGGCCTACATTTAATACTCTGAATTCAAAAGAAATCCATTAAAAGACTGAAAGAATATGTAAGAAGAGTTTCAATAGTATTTGAAACGTACCATTTTTTCTTTTTCTTCTATAGACTCAATATCCTCACTTTCACCTTCATCCTGCAGTACCACAGATGATGGGGCAACCCAATTCTCTTTATCCAGCAACTGCACAGCAACAATATCTTCATGCATTGCTCTGTTTATATTTTTAAGCCCTTGCAAAATGATCTAGATGGAGACATAAGCGCATCTGTTATGCTAGATGACAGAACACCAGATTATACAAACTGTCCAATATTCTTCCCATTTATTAAGAAGTACATGTTGCTACTGCATTAAAATGTTTTGAAAGATTCATTTTCTAATGTCTAAACAGTGCATACTTTGTTCTGCCTTCTTATTTTAGGCTGGGTACGCAGCAGCCAATATTTTCGGCTGACCGACAAATTCACACCACTTTCGGTCGGCCGAAAATATCAGCTGGTGTGGGGCGGGCGGCCGGGACAGACATCGGGCATGTCGGAAATTTCCGATCGATCTTGCGGTTCCCTATGGGAATTTGCTGCGACCGACATTTGTCCGGGCCTAGTGCTCACTCATAACAGAAAGTCCCTCTGTGTGTTCTCAGCCTAAGAGAGGTTTTTAGCCATATATTCACAAAAGAAACTTGTTACTTTGAAGGGCATGTCCACACACCCCCGCGCAAATCAAATTTGTCCCACTGTGTAGTGTTGAAAAAAGGAGATTTTGTTTACTCACCGTAAAATCTTTCTCTGAAGCCGAAGGGGGACCCAGGCACAGCAGGAGTTAAGTATTCCACCTCCGGGAGCGGACACTTGAATAATTGAAGTTTTGCATAGACTCTGGTGCTCCTCCCCTTACCTTATATTCTGCAGCACGAGCAGCCTGCTTCAGTTTTGTCCCAAAGAGGGAGCAAAAGCGTTGCCATAAGAATGTACAACTTTGTTAAAAACACACTTAAGCTAAACTGATAAAACCACACAAATAATCTATATAACTAAAATAACAGTTTTAACAACTTGGTAGTCATAACCCATAGGGAGGGTAGTGCCTGGGTCCCCCTTCGGCTTCAGAGAAAGAGATTTTATGGTGAGTAAACAAAATCCCCTTTTCTCTTTCAGCCTTGGTGGACCTAGGCACAGCAGGGAACGTCCCAAACTCCCGACAGTAAATGGGGGCAGAAGAAATTAATCCTCTGCTGCTTGCAGCACCAGTCGACCTGCGGTCGTCTATGCTGAAGCAAACACACCCAACCTGTAGAACTTGATGAATGTGGAGATTAAAGTCCTGGTGGCTGCTCTGCAAATCTGAGCTATGGAGGCTCCCCGTCGAGCTGCCCCATGAAGCTCCCAGAGCCCTGATAAAGAATGAGCTGCAACCCGCAAGGGAGGAGCAGCTCCAGCTTCAGTATGACATCTTGAGTTGACACTCCGAATCCATCTTGCCAGGGTGAGGCGACGCTCTGGAGCCTTTGCGATGCCCCGTTAGGAGGATGAACATTGCCTTGGAAGAACGAAAAGATTCCGTTCTGGAGATGTATATCTGGAGAGCTCTGACTAAATCCAGTGAGTGCAACCTCTTTTCTTGAAGAGAACTGGCCGAGGGTATAGAGCTGGGATTTCCTGACTTAGATGAAAGGAGGAAACGACTTTCGGTAGAAAAGTTGGGTGAGGCCAAGGAACTGCCTTATCCCTGTGGAAGGAGAGACAGGATGGTTCCACCCTGCGTATTGAGGAAATGGCTAAGAGGAAAAGCGTTTTCCAAGAGAGGAGAGATAGCGCTACCAACCTTAGAGGTTCAAAAGGTGGTCCTTGTAGAACTCTAAGAAACAGGGAAAGATCCCATGGTTGTACCGACTGTCTGCAAGGAGGACAAATGTGAGCCAACCCCTGTAACAAGGTTTGCACATCCTTTCGTTATGCCAGTCGCTGGTGAAAATCAACAGAACTGCAATCTGAACCTTTAAGGCATGGAGAGACAGTCCCTTATATAATCCTGCCTGTAGAAAATGTAGCAGTTTAGATAGGACGAATTTCCTAGAGGAAAACCCCCTGGAAGAGGTCCAATTTCTGTATCTCTGTCATATCCGGCGGTAGACTTTTGCAGACGACAATTTACGTGCAGCCATCATGGTGGGGATGGCCGATAAGGGAATGCCTATCTTCCTCAGAATGGAGGATTCAATAACCAAGCCATCAAATTTAGTATTTAAAGATCCGGGTGGAGAAATGAACCCTAAGAAAGTAGGTCTGGACGGAGGGGTAGGGGCCATGGTTCGTCCCGTGACATTCTTAGGAGATCTGTGAACCAGGCCCTTCTCGGCCACCTGGGAGCTATGAATATTGTAGTGGTCCCCTCCAACTTTATCTTTTTTAGTACGCGCAGAATCATTGCTATCGGAGGGAAGGCATAAACTAACTGGAACTGCCATGGAACTACCAGTGCATCTATGAGGTGTGCCGGAGGATCTCGTGTTCTCGCACAAAAGAGAGGAACCTTGTGGTTGAGACGCGATGCTATGATGTCTATTTCCGGAGTTCCCCACCAATGAGTCAGATTTGTGAACACCTCCTGATGAAGAGACCATTCCCCCAGATCCAGAGTGTGGAGGCTGAGGAAGTCCGCTTCCACGTTCAGAAACCCCGTCACGAAAACTGCAGAGATCGCCGGAACATAGTGTTCTGCCCAGGACAGAATGCGGTGGGCTTCCTCCGTGGCCATGTCGCTCCGAGTGCCCCCCTGGTGGCTGATGTATGCCACCGCGGTGGCAGATAGAGGGAGATAGAGGAGGAAATCCCACCCCCAGAGCAATCCCTGCTCTCAAAATCTGCTAGAATAGGCACGGGAGAAGCTGACCGCATTGCAGGGCTGGGTTGGAGCTTTAGGCTTCTGCAAATGGAGTCCTGGAGAGAGCCAATCCCCTAGCTGGTGGTTAGCAGGCGAGGGAACTGGAAGTCCCACCCCGCGCAAATAGAGTAAGTCGCACCAAAGGAAAAGGGTGCGCAAGGCCAGAAGGAGAAGCTCCGGCCCTCCCGGAGGACCCCCAGGCCTTACCTGAAGGCAGAGGTGTCCATGGATATGCCGGTCCGGTAATGGGAACTACTGCAGGGAAACATAACAGTGTGCACTGGGGACTGTTGGATCCTGTGCCCAAGAACTTGAGCAGTGACCCTTCTTTCTTTAAGGAGGGTTCTTCCAGCTATTCCCAAAAACAGGTAAAAATTTTTTTTTGTTTTAGAACAGACTTGGGGGACAGCCAGGACTGTGTGGATTATGGTGGGAAATGCTGGAAGGGGTTACTCTCCAGCTGTTCCAAAGGCTTGTCTTGCCAGTCTGTAGTAGTCCAACTCCTGAGCAGACACTTGAAAAACTGAAGCAGGCTGCTGGTGCTGCAGAATATAAGGTAAGGGGAGGAGCACCAGAGCCTATGCAAAACTTAAATTATTCAAGTGTCCGCTCCTGGAGGTGGAATACTTAACTCCTGCTGTGCCTGGGTCCCCTAACGCTGAAAGAGAAATCCTTACATTTTTCCTCTGCTCCTTATGGTTGTCCTGCAGTGCTTGCTGAAATTCCAGGAAACTGAAGAGTGGGAGCCTCTCTGCGTGTTACCTGGTATCTACCCCTTCCCTGTCCTCTTAGAGGACTCTGGCATGCGCAGGGGAGCCCTTCCCCCAACACCCTCGGTGCTGCTTCCTTCTTTCAAATAAAAGTGTAGGGACCCCCCAAATGCTAAAAGCTATATTGAAAAGTGCCCAGAAATATACTTAAACACCTTTGTTTCCTTGACTCCCTTTGTTGACTGGCAGCTACATCCATGATTGGCTGACTTTCAGTCAATCACAGATGCGGCTGTCTGCCCCCCCTCTGGACTTCTGTTTCTGGAAGTAACAGAAGAAGCAGAGGCTGAGGGAGCAAAGGTTGATAAGTACATTTCTGGGCACTTCTTAAACATTTGAATATAGCATTTAGGGTTGGGGGTGGTGGTCCCCTACACATCATTTTTTTTTTTAGAATTCAGGGTGGAGAACTCGTCACTTATTAGTTACCTGCCCCTGACCCCACTTCATTAGATGCATTACTATCCAGATATAAAAAAAAAATTCCCAACAATATCTGGCTCCTCACTTGTAGTCTATCAAGGCTGTAACTTCTGACATTACAGATAATGATTGATTGTTGTTTCCCTTGCCTCCTCTGCAAATGCTCAAGCATTACATAAAGCTCATTGAGCAGAAGGAGGCAGACACCTTCACCAGAATAGAGGGGTACTTAATTAAATGTCTGGTTACAAATCCATGTAATAAACTGGTAAACATCGGTCAGTTATCTGCCTGCAACCCCAACTGCAGTCACCATTTCTTTGTACTAAGGATGGACATGCCCTAAAAAAAACAAAACATTTATGCACAAAATGTGAAACATTATGTAATATTTAGGACTGCACATAGTTCTTATTTCCTCTAATATACTGACATTATAATGCAGAAACAACTTTTTCCTAAGTATATTTTAGTGCAAATACTGGTGATGCCTTGATAGAAGTGTACAATAGTAGCTTTTTACTGGTTTATGGCCTACCTCTTTATTCTCTATGGCATCACCATGAACCCATACCGTAGCCTCAAGGTAATTATCCCTGCTTGCACGAAATGTTCCTTGAAGGTAAGTGCCAGACTTTATACCTTGTTGCAACTTTGATAAAGGAAGGTGCTCTGGAAAAATCACCTTTCCACTTTCAATCTCATTCTAAAGATACAAGAGATTATAAATGTGCAAACTTTATACATGTTATCATTACAGTATTATCTTGTACAGAGAAGACTAAATATAAATACATGCAAGGTATTTAATATATCTTAACATAAGGTAGCACTATCATTAAAGTATGAAAATCTATGCACAAAGATATTGGATTCATTTAGGTTCCGATCACTGCAAAAGTAGATATGTCATTCATACTGTAGCCGAAAGAAATTACAACAAAATAAGATTCCCACCTGATCCAATACACAGGCAAGACGATCCACAAGTTCAGGGTTTGCAGTTAAGCTTTTTATATATTCTTCACCTGAAATAAGAACAGGTTAATTTAAGTGCATAGAACCCCCTTAATTATGCATATACAGTACATAATTACACACAAACAATACCACAAGAATTAAAGCAATGCAATAGGAATATTAAAAGGCACAAATTATCATTACCTTTTAAAAGCATGAGGATGAAGGATTATTTCAGTTTTTGCAAGTCCAAGGACTGTGAGGTGATAATATGCTGATTTAACAGCAAACAAATACATTTTTAAAGTGAAATTTTAACGGGTATGTCCAGATAATTCTAAATATTTGCCGGTTGTTTTTTTTAAAAAATACCCAGAACCTTACTTACCAGACCCAGTTACCTCAGCTTCAGCCTCCAATGCAACTTCAATGAACGGAGCTGCACTGGAGGCTTGGCCGGCAGCTGGGTCTGTGATTGGCCAAGTCAGCCATTCACAGACGCAGCTGCCGGCTATTGATTTAGCCACCCGGTCTCATAAGTACGTTTTTGCTAACTACAGCAAATGGGTTTAATGTAAAAAGCTTAGTGTGATGCATTTGGATGGAGGGGGGGGAAAGGGCTCCACAGCGCATGAGTATCTCCCAGGACAGATAAGAGGCAGAAAACTTTTCACAGGAAGACAAGCTCCTGCTCTTCAGTTTTCTGTACAGTAGGCCCAGCATGGCGTTAAATTTTAGTTTTGGGGGCGGACATGCCCTTTTAGTGTGAAATAAGAGGGTAACTGGTACACAACACATAGCAACATAGTAATTGAGGTTGACTAGACATCCATTCCTTAAATCCAAACATTACACCCTACTCTTTAACCCTAACAGTTGATCCAGAGGAAGGCAAATGACCACAGCGTACTCATCTTCTTATGACTATTTCCAGGAGAATAACGCACCATTTCACAAAGCTTATATCATCTAAAACTCTCTTGAACATGACATTCAGTTCATTATACTCAAATGCCTCCCACAGTCACCAGTTCTCAATCCAATACAGCACCTTTGTGATGTGGTGAAACCGGAGATTCGCATTATGGTCGTACAGCTGTCAAAACTGCGTGATGCTATCATGTCAATATGGACCAAAATCTTGAGGACCTTCTTGAATCTATTTCATGAAAATTAAGGCAGTTCTGACTGCAAAAGAGGGTCCAAACTGGTACTGGCAAGGTGTAACTAATAATGTGGCCAGTAAGTGTATACAAGTGTCTATGGGCCTCATTTACCCACAGATGCAATTGTTCCGGGTAAGTCTCTTCATACGAATTCAATATTGTAGCTATTTGCTGGCGTTAAAATCTGTTCATGCAATATACACACCCATAAACATTATCTATGTGCTTATATTGTATATACATTTTTATGTGCATGCAATATATACAACCCATAAACATTGTTCATGTGTTTGTTCTGTACAGGAAAGTGCATATGATATATTCATCCATAAATATACAGGGTTATTCAATAAAAGTTCTTATCGTTTAAAACCATTTTAAACGATAAGAACTTTTATTGAATCTCCCTAATAGTTTGTATTATATATGAATGTGTTTGTAATATATATATATATATGCTCTTTGCAAAAAAAAGTAAACCAGATTTAACTTACATGTATATGCAACAATTCCTTCTTCCACTGCTTTCTCTTTATTTCTTCTGTCATTTGTTACTAAAATAACCTGGATGTCAGCCATATTTGAAGATTTTTTTATGTGGTTATTGTACCATTTAGTTGCAGTCCGAATGGCTCTATCATTGCGGTCATTAGCATTTTCCCCTTGCTCTTGCTCTATGTAGGTCTCTCTGACAGTTAAAAAGTAATTAAAAAAAAAAGAAAGACTTACACAGATATATATGCCATTACATGTTTCACACATGATGCACTGAATGTTACAATAAAAATTGTATTTTCTTTTCTCCTTATTGATTGCTTTTGTATTTTAAAAGGGAGATGTTATATGCCACACAATGGGCTAAAATGGGGTTAAACCCACGATCCCCGATGTCATTTTCCGAGGCCTGAGCGGTTTTGCAATAATGGCCAGGCACCTGATGTAAAAAACCCTGTGTTTGCTTTTGACTCAATGAATATTTGTCATTGTTATTTAAAAAAGAATTTTAATTCAGCGTAAAACCAATATAATTAAAAATAAACACACAAGTTAAGAGCACAGTAATATCATTAAAAACCCATATCACATTTTTAACCTATATGTATAAAAATATATGTATTTAAGGCCATAATTGCCTTAGGATTTAATAATGTTTGTTCTGAGTTTCATTTGCCTGTATCTCAGTGATGCCCAACCCAAGCAAATGTGTCCGGGCCGCTTGCGGCCCACATGGAGCCACGAGTGGGCGTGGAAAGGGACGTGGTGGCGTGGCCCGGGGGTGAAACTGGGAGACTGGGGACGGAGCTACTCCCATTGGCCCACCATGCTTAGTGCGGCCCCCAGTTTCGGGGCTGGGTTGGGCACCCCTGCTGTATCTCCTACCAGATGGGAAAAGCTGAAAGATGTTTCGGGATGAAACGAACCCTGTAAGATTTCAATTGCATTCTCCCTAAAACAGGAAGTATATAGTTGGTCCGTGGTTGGTAGTGCACAACCAATTGTTCTCTCTGCCACCCTAACCACCTTCTGAAAATTCCATACCACACCCACAATCCATAAGTAAGCACAATGGTAAAAAGCAAGCTGCAACCATGTTGGAAGGTGGTTGTTTTTTTAAAATTTGCATTTGGGCTGATGCTTCTCACAGAAACAATACTGGGAAGTAGGAACTATCAATCCTATAGACTTGTCCCAAGTACTTCTCATTTTAACTTTATTTTAAAAAAAACTTTGCACACGTTCGTTATCCTTTAAAGCAAGTTTCTTATTGTAATTGGAACCATCAATCTGAATTTGCTGGCTAAACAAAGATTTTTTTTGTATTTGTGCAAAAATATTACCAAAAATGTCATCAGATTTCCACACAAAGAGAAGCCAATTAAACATTTGAAATATGCATAACATTTTTACTGCTATTATACTACTACTAGACAATTAAGCCTGGAAAATTAACGGGTGCTAGACAATAAGCCATAACGTGTGTTATGCAGACAAACACATCTATACAGAGTGACACGTGCATGCAGATAAACACACACACATTGCTTGCAGACACACGCACGCACGCAGACACACACGCACGCATGCAGACACACGCACGCAGACACACACACGCAGACACACACACGCACGCACACACACGCACGCAGACAAGCACGCACGCAGACACGCACGCAGACACACGCATGCATGCAGACACGAGCATGCATGCAGACACGCGCACGCAGACAAGCATGCACGCAGACACGCACGCATGCAGACACACGCATGCATGCAGACACGAGCATGCATGCAGACACGCGCACGCAGACACACGCACGCAGACACACGCACGCAGACACACGCACGCAGACACACACACACGCACACATGCAGACACACGCACATGCATGCAGACACACATATTGATGAAGAGACCATTCCCCCAGATCCAGAGTGTGGAGGCTGAGGAAGTCCGCTTCCACGTTCAGAAACCCCGTCACGAAAACTGCAGAGATCGCCGGAACATAGTGTTCTGCCCAGGACAGAATGCGGTGGGCTTCCTCCGTGGCCATGTCGCTCCGAGTGCCCCCCTGGTGGCTGATGTATGCCACCGCGGTGGCATTGTCAGACTGGATTGTGACAAAGCTGTTTGTCAGTTGTTCTGTCCAGTGCGAAAGGGCCAGGTAAATGGCCTGTAGTTCCAGAACGTTTTTCGAAAAAAGGGACTCTTGCGTTGTGAGGGGCCTCTGGATTGGGCGTGGTAAGGGGATCATGGAGTCCAGAGATCTGTTCCAAAACGTCATCATGTGGCGTTGAAGTGGGTGCAGATGGAACATGGCATATGGAACTGCTTGGATGGCAGATACCATTTTCCCTACTAAGCTCATAGCTTTACGGATTGAGATCCGGGGTGTTGCAAGAGTCTGGCGGGCTAGTAGTTTGAGGGCTTGGATCTTCTCGTAAGGAAGGAGAATTTGTTGATGGGAAGTGTCGAACAACATGCCCAAAAATGTCATGTGGGGGCTGGGAATGAATGATGACTTACGAGGGTTGATAATCCAACCTGAGGTGGTTAGGGTTTGAGTGCAAGTTTTTACACGTGTTGAGGCTAAGGCGAGGGATGATGCTTTGATCAGTAGATCGTCTAAGTAGGAGGATAATACCTTGCAGGCGAATGAAGGCTGCCTGACAAGCCATCACCTTGGTGAAGACCCGAGGGGCCGATGCGAGGCCGAAGGTTAGGGCCTGATAGTGAACTGATAGTGACACTTTCCCACTGCGAATCTCAGAAAGCGATAGTGGCCCTGACAAATGGGAACGTGTAGATAGGCATCCTGTATGTCGAGTGACGCTAAGAAATCTCCCGGCTATATAGCCAGAATGACTGACCGTAAGTATTACATCTTGAAATGTATCTTCCTGACATACACGTTGAGCTCTTTGTGGTCTAAGAACGGGCGGAAAGTTCCATCTTTTTTGGGAACTAGGTAGAGGTTTAAGTAGAAACCTAGAAACCTGTGGTAAGTAGGTACCGGAACTATTACTTTGGACAGTAATAGTAGGACTATTGCTTGGTTTAGGGCTTGCCGTTTGGATGGCGCTCTGGGCAGGTTGGATGGGAAGAAACGTCTTGGGGG
>CM033470.1:243666775-243725014 GCA_019447015.1 Hymenochirus boettgeri | reverse complement strand
GGGGCCTGGACTTATTGCTCTGCAGGAGTTCTTGATGCGGAGCGGAAGGTAAGGGTGCCTATGAGAGGTAGGTAGCCTACGTCTGGTCTGTTTTGGGGGAAGAAAGGAAACCCCCCCCGTTGCTTGATTCTTTTTTCTAGTTCGGGTCCAAACAGCTGTCCACCTGAAAAGGGAAGACTAGTTAAGGCATTTTTTGAAGCCGCATCGGCTGCCCAGGCTTTCAACCACAAGACTCTTTGTGTCGCCGTTACTGAGGCGGAAGCCTGAGCGATTAGCTGGCTGGATTCTAATGCTGCATCTCCAATATAAACCGCAGCATCTGATAAATTATCTCTAATCTGGATTATCTCTAATACGTGGGATTTTGTTGGGTTGGGACGGAGATCTTGGAATAATTGATTGAGCCATACCTCCATAGGGGTAAAGAGAAGTCCATATGCACACTAACCCCAGGCGGGTGCAAAAAGTCCAATTTCCCTACTTCAAAGTGCATCTCCAGTATTTCGTTCCATACCTCCATAGCTTTTGCCATCCAAGTGGAGGCAAAAGTGGGTCTTAGAGCAGACCCTGAGGCTGAAAAGGATATTTTTAATAGCGCCTCAATGCGGCGATCGTTTGGGTCTTTAAAGGTCACTGCTTTGGAAAGGGGAATGGTGGTGGCTCTGGAAAGTCGAGCCACTGGAGGGTCGACTATGGGAGGGGAAGCCCATCGATCTATGTCTGCCTTGGGGAAGTGGAACATAGTGTTAAAGGGCAAGTCCAGACCCAAAATGAAAACTTACATACAGGTAAATCACCCCCCAAAACCCTAAACGGTTATAGTTTGAAATGTGAATTCCTCTGTGATCTCATTGTCCTCTTGAGGAGAATCCTCAGTTAAACAGGATGCAATAGGTTCCTGTGGCCTTGTAGGTTTGGAATCTGTGAAATGGAAGCAGCAGGGAGGACATAGAGGCAGCTAATGACTTAGCCCAAGCTGGTTCCTGCTCCTGAGGGGGCCCCTGAGGAGCTGAAATTTGAATACCCTCTGGTAAATGTCTTAAAGAATCTAACAATTCCTTAATGGCTCTTGCCCATTCTGGCATTTGACTGACAGGTCAGTACGTCAGTAGGCACAGACGGAGGGGTCATTGGTAGCGTTACAAGAAGCGCACAGTGGAGCAGATTGGCCTGCAGACAGTTTTGATTGGCAGGTCTCACATACATATGATACTGTGGCCGGTGGTTGTTTGTTCCCCTTTTGACGGAACGGGAGCAACCCCTTAACCAACACCATAGTATTTCTACCCCATGTCAGGTCATCTTTCAGCTCTATACCAAAAATACAAACCCCGAAACCCACTCCACACTTCCCCATCAATAAGTGGTTGAATATCAAGTTTGTGCTTCTTGAAATCAATTCCTTTGGTTTTTTAATATTAAGGTGCAGATTACATGCTCTTTACCACTCTATCAACCGTTCCACCTCATCCCTATAAGCATATTCATCCTCCTTACAAAAGATGAATCCGACCACCGTCTAGTCCCCTGCAAACTTAATAATCTTATTGATATGGTCGGCGGGGGCACAGTCGTATGTATAAAGTGAGTAACTAAGTACACAACCCTGCAGTATCCTGGTATTAAGACTTGTGGAAGTATACTGACCCAAATTAACTCTTTGATAGCAGTCAGTTAAAAAAAAACATTATTAACCTACAAATACCTGATGACAGTTCCAGGTCTGCCAGGTTGGACACTAATCTTTGTGGAAGGATGGTATTAAATTCGGAGTTAAAATCAACATGAACAACAATCTGGGAAAGTCCCTTCTGCTCCAGATGTGACAGATTAGAGTGAAGGGCCTTAGCCACAGCATCTTCTGTAGAGCTCTGCTTAATAAGTAAATTGGAAAGGGTACAAAACACCTAGAAAACAGGCAATCGTATATCTCTGCACCAAAAGCACTTCATAATAACCGACTAGAAATATGCTTGTGAAGGTTCTCATTCATCCAGGGTCATGGTAATCTGTTGTATTCAATTAGACAAGACGTTTCGCTAGTCATCCGACTGGCTTTCTCAATTCAGAATGACTTGTATAAGAATCTGTGGCAATTATGTACCCTGGAAAATCCCAATTAGCATATCACAGCCAGGTGTTAAGGGTGTGATTAGATTGCCACAGATTCTTGTACAAGTCATTCTGAATTGAGAAAGCCAGTCGGATGACTAGCGAAACGTCTTCAAGAAACTACATTTCAAGTCACAGTTGATCTAATGAATACAACAGACATAATAACCGACATTAGTCATTCAGACGTCTCGGGTCAGATTTCTTTGGCAGTTGAACAATGATGGGAGATTTAAGGAAAGATGATGGAACTATAGCCCGGGACAGGGACTGATTAAAAATCCTAGTAAGGATTCCAGCCAGTTGTACAGCACTTTCCTTCAGCACCCTTCCCTCCACTCAATCTGGTCCTGCAGCCTTCCTTGACCTTATCCAACATTCGCCTCACATAACACTCTTCCACCATGAGTGTGACACTATTCCTATTTTCCATGGCTGTCAGTACTGGAACTGCTGATGCCGCCACCTCAAAACGTCAAAAGTACATATTTAATTCCTCTCACCCACAGCCCAGGAAAAACTAGATCAATAGCTAGTAAATTGCTGAACAATTGTTACTCCATAACTGGTCCTCTACACTCCTTCTGTATGCTGCCGTAGCTTGGTGGATACCTTTTTATTTAAATTTGCTCTGGCTACACTATATAATGCCCTATTCCCTGAATTAAAGGTAGTATTACCAGATTGTGGACCCCAAAGTCACCCAATATTACCAGGACTAGATGCATAAAATATATCCAAATATATGACAAATGAGCAAGGTGATCCAAAACGTTGCAATACCTGTTCTTGTGGAAGTGAATGTCTTTGTGGACTTATTTTAAAAGGATTGAAAAAAAAGTTTATGGTTTATAAAGTGTGCTGCTCCTTTTGGTAAACTACAGTGAGTACAGAAGGTGAATGAACGAGCGTGCACCAACTTGACCTTGGAAAGACAAGTGCTGGTAGATTGTTACTGTTTATGTCAGTTTTATTTGGGGCTGATGCTTCTCACAGAAAACAATACTGGGAAAGTAGGAACTATCAATCCTATAGACTTGTCCAAGTACTTCTCATTTTAAATTATTTTAAAAAAAACTTTGCACACGTTCGTTATCCTTTAAAGCAAGTTTCTATTGTAATTGGAACCATCAATCTGAATTTGCTGGCTAAACAAAGATTTTTTTGTATTTGTGCAAAAAAATTTACCAAAAAAATGTCATCAGTTTCCACACAAAGAGAAGCCAATAAACATTTGAAATATGCATAACATTTTTAGCTATTATACTACTACTAGACAAATTAAGCCTGGAAAATTAACGGGTGCTAGACAATAAGCCATAACAGTGTGTTATCAAGAAAAACCATCTATACAGAGTGGACGTGCATGCAGATAAACACACACACTGCTGCAGACACACGCACGCACACACGCAGCAGACACACGCACGCACGCAGACACGCACGCACGCAGACACACGCACGATGCAGACACACACGCACGCATGCAGACAGCGCACAACCACACACACGCATGCATGCAGACACACGCACGAGACACACGCACGCAGACAAGCACGCACGCAGACAAGCACTCACGCAGACACGCATGCATGCAGACACGAGCATGCAGACACACGCACGCAGACACACGTGCGCGCACGCAGACACACACGCATGCAGATACACACACGCACACATGCAGACACACGCACGCAGACACACGCACATGTGTGCGCACACATATGCATGCAGACACACACATATGCATGCAGACACACACATATGCATGCAGACACACACATATGCATGCAGACACACACATATGCATGCAGACACACATACACACCCATGCAGACACACATACACACACCTTCCTTTTTCTCTGTGTATACATTGTCACATATCCACACTTGCAAAAATGCACTCGCACACACACACACACTCCCATAGTATCACACACCAATCAAAGGCTACACTCTTCATCCACTTACCAGATACATACTTGTTAAAAAAAACAACAACCCCACCCACTTTCACATGTACTTAACATACATACATACATATTATCCACTCACACACTTGCAAATGAATACACTCCCTCACACTCTTGCATTCATACAGATACACTCACAAACTCAGGATGTGAAAAAATCTGTCAGTTCCTACTATTCAAGGAACATGTTAAATGTTAAAAAAACAAAACACCAGGATTTCACATGTGCAGACCTGTGATAAAGTCCACCCTGTTAACCTCAGTGCACTTATAACTATAATTTTTTAACTTACACTAAGATGAATGTGCTTAGTACTCACAGGGTTAAATGTCCAGAAAATCGTCAGTGCAAAATCTCCACCTCATCCCTGGTGCTTTACCTTTGGTTCCTCCCTGTTAGGCCACTACTCCCCGCACTGCTACACAGGCTGCCTTTACATTACTTGCCCCTTCAAGCCGTGACCTTAGTGATATCCAGTGTAGATAAGTGAAGGAACCAGAAAGCCCATTCCCAATATACACGAGGTGCAGAGAGGGGGAGCACTGTCGTTGCGCATCTACGTAGACTCCTTTTGACCCGCACATACCTAAGTGATCCGGAACCAGACCCCTTTGTAGTTCACAAAAGGATTCCAGTGCCCTTCGCATATCAGATGAAGAAGGTGCAAATTAGATTTATGACACACCTCTCTGACCGGATCCTGGTCGCCAGCAGACACTTGTCATTCACCTTGGCGACTGGAATTTGTCCAGTCCTGCCTAACTATATGATGAAGTTGACTGAATCAAGTGCTAAAATTTGTTATTTACAAATGACAGAAAAAAAACTAAAAGGTGGCCATACATATACCCGATATTGCTTACCCGACCGAGCGATCACGCAACGTTCGTTTGATCCTGCCGAAACCGCTCTTCCCAATCTTCTATGCAACTGACACGCGATCGCAAAATGAATGGGATTTTGCGATCGGGAGAAGTAGTTTCCAGCAGGAGCGAACAAACATTGTGTGAGCGCTTGGTCGGGTAAGTAATATTGAGTATATGTATGGCCACCTTAACAAGGCAAATAATAAAACTTTGAAGTTAGGAGAAATATATAAGGTAAGTGAAAAAACGGGAGTACACGTCCAACATAGTTTGGTTTAACGGATTAGCAAAACAGCACACTATTATAAGATGAGTGTATGCTTCACTTTGAGGGGCAATCTGAGCATACTATTTAGAACAGTCCAAACAGAAGTCTGCATTTTTTTTTAAAAAAAAAGCAATCTGTTATAATGAAAAAGGTGGGTCTTTCCAGAGCTTACTGTAATTCTAACCAGTTTCCCAGCATGTATTTTCTGAGGTGGAATAGGGCACATTTTAATCTTTGGGTTAGTCTTGGGTTCAGAACATCCTTTAAAAAGGCAGATTTAATTTAGCACTGATTGACTAATGTTAATTGGTTATCTTTTTTGATACAGAAAATGTTTCCTAAATACATTTTTACTCCCTAAAACACTTCCCATCATTGAAGAAATACTTTCAATTTTGTTATAATCACTTTAATTACAGTGCAGAAAGTTGAGTTAGCATACAAAGTTAATAATGCAACAGCTTAAAATGCTGCTACGATTGTACATGAGGTTTTTAACAAGGACATCTGGCTCTATGCAGGTGTATTTCCATAAACATGTTAGTTTACCTGTGATGCTCATTGGTAAAGGTATAGAAACATTTGTCAGGATTATGGATAAGATCTTTAATTCTTTTGTAAACTGGTGCACTGCGACTTCTTACTTCCTGAAGCACAGTTTGCAGTATAATTATATTTGTTATTACAGGATCCTCAAGAATATCAATCTGTAAGAAAAGATTAAAAAAACAGGACATATAAAAGGCATTCAACAGTATTTTTTACATCAGTGCAATAACCTTACAAACCAATAAAAAGTTTAGCAATAAACACAGTAAATATTATATAGCATAATATACAGCATCTACTTTAATAAGAGAATGCAGTCATTAAAAAATGCAGCATGTTCAAATCTGATGTGGCAAGTTACAGTTATACAGAGATAGATTTTGACTACATAAATTTAACTGTTAAAGAACTACAAACTAATAATTAATTTCAATCTTCCTGATCATTACTGGCTAGTGATGTCAGGCTTTTTTTTAGTCTATGTAGCATGTGCATAGAGAACATCTGGTCAGCTGGAAAGTGCTACCAGCAGTAGCAGTATAGGAACAAAGCAACAAATAAGGGTTCTTCTATATTTTTATATTTTGAAAAAAATCCCACTTGTGAAACACAGTTTGGCACTGGATAGCTGAACTTACTAGGACCCATCTGCAACTCCTCTCCTTTGCTGCTGGCAGTTACCCCAATCCTGGACAGACCAGCATTCTCCTACTGGCAGTCCAATTAGACTTTGGGAAAGCATTGGCTAGGAAAGCTCATCTAGAAGGGGTCAGGCAGCCATTGAGTCTAGAAATGTACTCCTGGTAACTATATAAAATTCTACAGAAAGGACAACCTAAAAAAAGATAGTTGGCTAACACTGTCTGCAAGGCAAAGTCAAAATTGATTCCAGGCAGGGATGGACAAATTAATTTTGCCGTTGAGGACCATTCACAGTTCAAAAACAATTTAACTATATTATTAAATTTTTTTTTTTTTTTTTTTTACCAACATTTTTATTGAATGTCTTTATAGTACAGATACAATTATCATTATATATCAACGGTTTAACATTTGTATATCGCTGTCAATTTCTTTTAGTGACAAAAAATAGACATCCTTATTTTCATATTTTTGATATAAAGATTTTTAACAATCACATTAATTTTAAGTATCAGAGTGAGAAAGGAGAGGTAGAAGGAGGAGGGTAAGGGTAAGATAGAATAGGGGAAAAAAGGGGGGGTGTAAAGGGGACAGAAAAAATAAATATGGGGAGTGGTGGTCCTGATTCTTTGCTCTAGCAATTTGGTATTATTGAAGGCTTATTTGGGGGTACCCATTAGAGAACCGCTACATATTTATCTATTATATCAGACAGGGTGTGTGGTTGCGTCGTCTGACATAGCATAAATCCAGGGGGTCCAGACTGAATCGAATTGTTTGAGAGATCCACAGACTCTTCCTAACACTTTGTCGTTCTCACACATCCACCATATTTTGTTTATGAGATGGGTGATGGGGGGAGCCCGTTGCTTCCATGTTTGGGCTATCAATGTTCTGGCGGCTGCACATATTCTATGTATTAGTTTATTAGTTGGTGGGGAAAGAGAGGCCACTGGCCTGTCGAAGAGTGCTGCCCAAGGGGTAAGGGTTATTTGTGAGCATGTTGTCTTTGTAATTAGGGATTCACAGTATGACCATATTTTTTGCGTCTCTACACATTCCCACCAGCAGTGTTTAAGATCGGCTTGCATCTGGCATCCTCTGTAGCACAGTGGTGATGCTCCTGGGAAATTTTTTGCAATTCGGGTTGGTGCAAGGTACCATTGGTGGAGGATTTTGAAATTCTTTTCTTGTATAATAACATTAGGGGAGCATTTCCTTAAGGAGTTGCAGATCTCTGTCCACTGTGGGATATCTAATGTTTCATTTAGCCATTCCTCCCATTTGTTCATACATGGAAGCTTAGGGGTTTGTTTTGCGTTGTTTAGTATGGTGTAGATCGCTGAGATTTTGTTTGGTCCTAGTGGGTTTTTATGACAGATTGTTTCAAAGTCTGTGAGCCCTTTTGGTTCTTGTTGTGACAAAATGCTATCTATGTAGTGTTGGATTTGTGAGAATTGGAACCATTCTGAATCTGTTAGTTTGAATTGTTTCTGGGCTATATTCCATGGAATCATTTTGTTACCTGAGGTTAGTTGGATGATTCTATATAATTTTCTTTCTGACCAAGCTGCCCAGGTGGTATGTTGTGTTCCCGGGGGAAAGTCTGGATTATCACATATTGGTAGCATTAATGATAGTTTGTTGGAGAGGTTGTAGGTGCGTTTTGCATTGAACCAGGTTCTTATGGTATGGATGAGGTAAGGGTTATTTTTGCATTTTGGAATGGTATTTGTACATGAAGGTAGCCATAGGAGATCTTCCTTCCTTGAATTATTCAAAAGTTGAGACTCCAGCTCCACCCATCTAGGCATCTTGGTGTCATTGTGCCACTGAATAGTTTGTGCCAGTCTAGCAGCTATGTAGTATAATTTAATAGAGGGGAGGGCTGCTCCTCCCGTGTTTCTGGGCCGCTGTAAAGTTTTAAGACGTATTCTAGGTCTTTTTAATCCATTT
Organism: Hymenochirus boettgeri; assembly: GCA_019447015.1. Taxonomy (NCBI): domain Eukaryota; kingdom Metazoa; phylum Chordata; class Amphibia; order Anura; family Pipidae; genus Hymenochirus; species Hymenochirus boettgeri. The sequence continues at coordinate 243,716,645 of CM033470.1, read as the reverse complement.
TTTAAGTAGTAAGTTTTAAAGGGTATCTCCACTCGTATTTTTAACATTTGGAATCCAGTTCTATTGAAGAACGGGAGGTAAAGGAGCTGTGCCTTACCATCCGTTCTTCAATAGAACAAACAGGAGCGCAGGAGAGAAGGTAAGAAACTTACCCGCTCGCTCGCTCCCCCGGTGTGTAGTCTGACAGGTCCCGACGGACCTGTCTTCTATGCGCATGCGCGATCTATGCGCATAGAAGACAAGGTCCGTCGGGACCTGTCAGACTAACGCCGGGGGAGCAAGCGCAGCGAGCGGTAAGTTTCTTACCTTTTTTCCGTGCTCCTGTTTGTTCTATTGAAGAACGGAAGGTAAGGCACAGCTCCTTTACCTCCCGTTCTTCAATAGAACTGGATTCCCAAATGTTGAAAATACGAGTGGAGATACCCTTTAAATATTACCACAAAGGGAAGCTAATGAGTTGGACCTGTTTGCTTAAATAGCTATGGAGACAAAACCTTAAAAAAATTTCACAGTAAGAGCCATGTTCACTTGCAAATAAACAGGAAAAAATACATGTATATGTAATGTATCTATAGAACAGAAATGTATGCGTTTTCCAATTTGAATATGCACTTAACTGCTCTGTGCACAGACTGCATCAGCGTGAATGCTATTATGCATTCCTTGTGCGATCTCAGAGTATCTGCCTTTTTTCAGTAAGCATGAATTTTAAAAAGACGTGATTCCCCCCTAGAATGAACGAGCCATTAGCCTAAACTTCCCTTATTAAAATTCCCCTAAATTGTTATATTGCTTCAAACAATATAAATATACTACACTGGTTCCATACCTGATGGAGTAGTACATTGGTGTCAGGCAAAACATAGTGTGATGTTGTACAGAGTGAGCTCTGCAAAATGGTTTCAAGCGGTAAAACAGCATTCTCCATTTGACACTCATCACAGCCTTTGCATCCGCAAGTTATATCATCACGTAAGTAATGTTCTCTGACTATCTTCAAAACCCCGCCGGAACGGGTCTTTTTCATAAATGTCTTTGATTTCAACATGTCTTCAGTACCAAAAGTGAAATCGCTAAACAAATATTTCACAAACAAAAAAATACATATAATTAGCATACTTATTAACATAAGTACAAGAAAAAACAAATTCAATGGCTGACTTGTATAAAAAAACGCTGATCATTTGGCAAAATAAGTTCTGCATCACTAGGTCAAATCAAATGCCCCTTAATGACTACGGTCTTTGTCTTTACAAGAAACCAATATTTATTATGGTTGCCGATAGAAATAATTTTGATATTCCTTTTAAATAAACAGATAACAGATTATCTTTACGGCAACTTTCTGTAAATTAAAGTCGCATAAATGGATACGGATATAAGATGAAACCATGAGCTACCACTAACCCTCACGGTGAAGAGAACAAAATTAATGTGCTGGTAACTTTGTTTTTATTATATATTTGCAGAAGCAACAACAGGGGACAGCTTCTCTAGATGCCACAGGCAAATAAAGGACTTACATTGCTTTTAAGGCCTTTCAGTGTTTTGAATTAACTTTCTTACATAGTGTTCAGGGCCGGATTTACCATTAGGCACGCGCCTAGGGGCGCCTGAGGTTGGAGGGGTGGCTGTCAATCTCCCACCAATCCAACCCCTTTACAGTATTTTCTTTAGGGGTGGGGCTAAGGGCACCAGGCTCTTGAGGTGTAAATCCAGCCCTGATAGTGCTAAAGTAGGCCATACACAGACTCCAAAATGTATTTGCACTGCTGAATCTGTGTATAGGAACCCTTGGTGGCAGATCATTTCAATCCGTCTTTTAAAGCTCATACACGTGCAATCATGGGTCCCGACCCACGATGTGTACGAACGAAATGGTCGTTCGTTCAGAAATCCACCAACTCGGATAAGCGCCTACACAAGAGCCGATTATAGGTCCATAAAAAAATAAAAGAACCTTTCTCACCTAAAGCTTTATAGCTACTTGGTTTATTGTGCTGACAAGCCCTACCCATAAGACCCACAGTGACTCTCCCTCCAACTTTAGCACCGGCAGGAGACCCAGCTGCGCGCAGCCGCTGATAGGCCTGTCTTTGCTCAGCATTCTCCTGTACCCCTCCCCCTGCGTGCCAATAATCCCGGAATTTTGGGGACAATCACAGGTTTTAGGAAGCAGTCCCGCTATCTTAAATTCCCGAATCCCGTGAAAAGTCCCAAGATCTGGGCCAAACCGGAACACTGTACCTTTAAAATGAAATTATCCTGTCTGGCGCCGGTACCGCGGCCGTAACCGGGCAACTTGCGCTAGATCAGACAGAGTCTGCACGTTGTTGAAACTTGCTGCCAAACTCCTCCCCCTGCGTGCGTGGTACCGCACGTAGAGGGCAGCAAGCTTCAACGACGTGCAGACGTTGTCTGATCTAGCGCAAGTTGCCTGGTTACGGCCGCGATACCGGCGCCAGACAGGATCATTTCATTTGAAAGGTACAGTGTCTTATAATATAATTTTATATTGCTGTGAACTTTATTGGCTTCCTTACATTGGTGGCTGGCACTGTGTATAGGGAGCAGATCTCTGAATGGAAATAGTGCACTACCTGTTAGATTGTAAGCTCTACGGGACAGGGAACGGTTTCCTCGTGATTCAAACATGTATATTTAATGATACACACACTTATTTATATATTTATTTAGCATTGTCCCCCTTGTACTGCTTTTTGTGTTCTAATATTGTACAGCGCTGCGTCCCCAAGTGGTGCTATGTAAACATATCCATGTATATAAGTATTGTTTATTTATAAAGCGCCACTTGGGGAACACGGTGCTGAACAATAACAAACTACAATAAAGTATAGTATAGTATTTAAGGTTTAATAAAAACATATGTCCATCCAGTCCAACCCATCTAGCAATATCCTCATTTCCTGCCTAACTGTTGACCCAGAGAAGCCAAAAACCCCCACCAAATTTATGAAGGGGGAAAAAATTACTTCCCGACTCATCCAGCTTTTTTTGAAACTGACCAATGAACCTGCCATAACAACTTCCACTGGAAGACAGTTCCATAGCTTTACCGTTCTCACAGTGAAAAACCCTTTCCGAACTTGAAGCCTAAACCTTTTTTCTTCAAGTCTTAAGGGATGTCCACGTGTCCTCTGACATGTTCTATTGGTGCACAATTCCCTAGATAATTTATTGTATGGCCCGTTAATGTATTTATACACAGTAATCATATCCCCACGCAAGCACCTTTCCCCAGCGTACAGAATTGTAACTTTTCCAGTCTCTCTTCATATTCAAGCTCCCCCAATCCCCTTATTAATTTAGTTACCCTTCTCTGAACCCTTTCCATTTCAAAGATGTCCTTTTTGTACACAGGAGACACCAGGAGAGAGTGAAAAGTAGGTCAAATACATAAATAGTTCAGTACATTAATATATAAATATAACTAGACCAGCAACCCTTAAAAGAATCGGTCAACCCTGCATCTCCCCCCTTCTCTTTCTCTCTCCCTTCTTTCACTCTCTCCTGGTGTCTAACGCGTGCTTCTCTCTTCTAGTGTCTCACGAGTTCCGCATCATCAACCCTCCTCCCACTGTGGTGTGCATGTGCACAAGTAGGGGTCAGCTTCTCTGAAGGCATGCAGACAGTGGGAGGAGTTTTGATGACGCAATGCTTGATCTTCTGCGTCTGTGGGCCATATGATTTACACCTGTCGGTTAGTGTATAGGATAAGTGCTAGAGCCTTACCACAAGAGGAAAGGAGGTACCTGCCCCATAGAGCTTGCAATCTAGTTAGGTGGGTAACATACAGATACAAAGGAATGGGCATGTACAGAAGTGAGACTTATACAGTGTATAAGGCAAGATTTAAACCTGCTTATTGAGGTTTCTTGATGTAGAGAGAGGGGAATAGAATTCCAGAGGATGGGAGCCACAAGAGAGAAAGGTTTAAGGTGAGAGGAAGTAGTATGAGTGGGGGCTCTGTAATGGAGTTGGTTCTGTGATGATCGAAGTGTGCGGGCAGGAACATATGACACTAGAAAGAAAGTATAAGGAGGTGCAGCAGAGCAAAGAGATTTAAATGTTAGGAGAAGGATTTTGTATACAATATGCTGTTTAGTGGGGTGCCAGTTTGTTGTCCGGTACAAAGTAGATTTGGGATCCTGTTTTTAAACAAAAATACTGAAAGGGAGGCACACTCCAAAAGTGCTTTACAGCATAATTTATTTATTCCCTGCTGAAGTCCAAAATACACACAATGTTTCGGGGGTTTTCCCCCTTCCTCAGGTGTAACCACATGGTCAAACGTGCAAGCTATAAATAGTGACATCAATTTCAAATAGTGTTAACCCCTCCTTCACTTTTTAGATGGCCATAAAGTGCCTGTGCAAATAATCCTTCACTTTTTAGATGGTCATAAAGTGCCTGTGCAAATAATCCTTCACTTTTTAGATGGCCATAAAGTGCCTGTGCAAATATATATATTATAAATATACAATCATCTTAAAATGTTACTTTCCAAAACATAATGTATTCAATATATTATAAACAAACAACACTGTGATGTTAATATCCATAAAATATACCATCTTGTAGTGTATACATGTTACATATAATAATAATAAAATGTAAACCACATATGTGCTAAAGTATCAAAGTGAATAATAGCAACACCAATATGAATACAAAGTGTTAAAAAATATTAATAGAACATAAAAAGTCCATCTTGGTGTCTCTGTGTTCAATTATACATTCTAAAACGTGAATAAAAGTATATCAATATACGATACTCCTTGAGGATGAATTATTCTACAGCAATTTGAAAGGGCATGTCCACCCCCAAAACTGAAATTTAACCCCATACTGTCCCCACTCTAGTTTAAAAAAATCCTTACCTTTCATCTTTGGTCCAAATGGCTGCCCTGCTATGCCCCTCCAAAGGAAACTGCAGTGTAGGAGCTCTGAGTGACTCATCCTGTGCTTGTCTCGCCTCAACCTCATCAAGGTTTGAGGCATGCGCAGGAGAGCCCTCCCTCTCTCTCCTGTTTTGCTCTCCCTCCCCCTAGCTCCAAACCCCTTGCACTTATTGTAGGTATCCCTCCCCCAGCCCCAACCGCCATATTAGAATTTTGAGAAAGTCCCCCTATCGTTACTTACCTCCCTCCCCTGACATTTTGAGCAGCCGGAAGCCGCGTCGGTGATTGGCTGCCTCTCAGCCAATTAGAGACACGGCTGCCGGTTCCTCTAACGACAGAGGAAATTTCTAGCAGCCATTGTAACATATTCCAATATATTCTCATAGTATACAAGTTAATCAAGAGGTTATATGTTAGACTGGGAACACACCAGCCAATATTTTCAGCCGACCTACCAATTCCCGGCACTTTATTGGCTGGTGTGGGGCGGGCGGGCCCAACGAACGATTGGACGTGTCGGTAAATTCCGGTCGATCGTGCGGTTCCCTATGGGAGCGATCGATCGCTCGCAAATTCGGTCGCGGACAAATTTCCTGTGACCGACGGACATTTGTCCCGGCCGATCGCTCACTCGGTGTGTACCCAGCCTTAGGTTTAAAGTGGTTACAATGCTTATCAGATTCATTAACCCACACAGCTTAAAAGATAGGAGAGATCCTATATTTAGTGTCTTATAAAAAGCAAGTTAAATTCTTCGTTTAACCCTTTGGGTGCTAGTGTTTGCAGGAAATGGATCCACCAATGTTCCCTTTGAAGTAATAGTTGTGGGAAATTTCCACCTCTTAGAGTTTTTTTAACCACTTCAAGTACTTGCCAGCATAGTTGCATGGCATTATGTTTGTGTTCATAAAAGTGGCGTGCTACAGGGGTATCGTAACATGATTTACTGCAGACTAACTGATCAGAGGGGGAATATGATTGATAATACTGTTTATACTGACAATATGTATAAGAACTTGGTGCCTACAACCCCTATAGGAAATAGGATGGAAATGGTTACCCCTATGGAGAATTCGGTTGGGGTTGGGACCCCCTATGGAGAATTTAATTGGGGTAGGGACCCACTATGGAGGATTCAATTGGGGACGGGACCTCCATGGGACTATCTATTGGGAATTTGGTTGGATTTGGGACCCCTATAGGGTACTCTACTCATAGTAGATGGAACACTGCAGCTAAACATTTTTGGAATGACTTTCCCCTGATTGTGAATTTATCTGGATTAGACTTCTCTGCGGATCAATTGACTGTCATACAAAAAGGGTTGGGATTTGTACCGACTCATAAGACTACAGAGTTCCATTTTAAAACCAAATTTTTATGCGCAGTCTTAAGTTGATTTATGCGCAGTCTTAAGTTGAAAATGTTCTTTTCAGATAAAATAAGTGCACCTAAAGCAGGAGGTCCACTGGGTAATGTGAAACTTAAAAAGAAGTCACTATTTAATCCTGTAGTGGCAAGTAGTTCCTTGGAGGTTTATGACAATATTGTGAGTAGACAAGTTCAACTACTCCCTTGGCAAAAAGCGAGATACAAATCAAATAACCTCAGTCACAAGGAATACTTGGCACTTAAGCAGCTTAAAGACCTTAACCCTTTAACTACCACAGATCGTATATTCATGATCTGTGCAGTGAATGCACAAACTGCCACAGATCGTTAATATACGATCTGTGGCTGTTCTTTAAAAAAAAAATTGCCCCCCCGCTAGGGGCGATCGGGGGGCAGCATTCAACTGCCCCCCTAGCCCCCTCGATCCCCCCTTGGTTGTGTCCAAATCCGAGGGGGGGATCTGAAGATATCAGTACCTTAAGCCGGGTCCCGCTTTGTGCAGCCGGTCCCACGTGGAGTCTTCAAAGGAAGCGGAAAGGGAGACCCCGGTGACGTCACGGAGCTTTCTCCTTCACCGGGGTCTTCCCTTGAAGTTGTAGGATGCTGCCCCTGGTGGTCTAGTTGAGGTACTGCACTGTGATCTCCATTCAGCTCACCCTGCAGTACCTGTATAGTAAAAGCTGTCATGCTGACAGCTTTACTATACATTTTGTGAATGGAACTCAAAGTTCCATTCACAAATAGGATTTTTTCTAAGTCTTTGCTACTTAGCGAAGACTTAGAAAAAAAATGGGGACAGAGATCAAAATTTGGTGATCACTTCTGATCACCAAATTATTGATCTTTGCCAATGAATGAAAAATCACTTCCTGGAAAATGATTTCCGGGGAGTGATTTTTCCGATCGGATTTCGAATTGGAAAACGGGCATTTATGCCTGTATTCCAAGTTCGTTATCATTCCCTAAGATGATCTGATGATTATCTTTGGGAATGATCGGGGAAAAAAAGGAAATACACACAAAAAAATTCTTAAAGTGATACACACCCTAAAACTATAAATTAGAAAAAAACTTTGTCTTCTCCAAGCTTCCCAATGTCCCCGGTGATATCTTATATATTTATAAAGTAAACGCAGATACTTATTTGTAGGATTTCAAGGGAAACTAAGCCTATTTTTTATAAGGAAATTTTGCAGAGGTACCAAAAAAAGACCGTATTGAATTTCTAGGATTAGTAAGTGTGCAAAAACGTGTGTGACTCTCCGTACTAACCGGTTTTCACTAAAATACCACTAAAAGGGGGAGAGTGTGTGTGTGGGTTGGTGGGTTGTGGCGTTATGAAATTTTTTTCTTGTAACTGCACTTCTACATGCGTCCCATTTGAGCTAGTTGGTGGCCTCGTCTCTGTTTGCACCCATGCAAATGGCACACCGTTTGATTCAGGACATGGGGGAGATTGCTATTTAGTGGGTTTTTTTGCTTTTCAAGTGGGTTTAGGTAGGATTTCAACACTTGAATCATCTCATTTTATTTTTCACAAAATCTCGTAAAAACACAGAGTTCTTTGGATCACTGGGTCTGGAATTCTTCATGTATGTATGAAAGCATGGCACCGTAACGTAGCTGAAGGTATGTAGATTCCAAAAATGTATAGTTTGTGGGAGGAATTTCCATGTTTCGGGATTGTTTCCTTAGAAAAAGGGTAGGCTTTTTAAAAAAAAATTCTTGTAACTGCACTTCTACATACGTCCCATTTGAGATAGTTGGTGGCCACGACTCTGTGTGCATCCACACATATGGCATACCATTTGATTCAGGACATGTGGTAGATTGCTATTTAGTGGGTTTTTTTGGTTGTCAAGTGGGTTTAGGTAGGATTTCAATCCTTGAATCATCTTATTCTATTTTTCACAAAACCTCCTAAAAACACAAGAGTTCTTTGGATCACTGGGTCTGGAATTCTTCATGTATGTATGAAATCATGGCACCGTAACGTAGCTGAAGGTGTGTAGATTGCAAAAATATATAGTTTGCAGGGGGAATTTCCATGTTTTGGGACTGTTTCCTTAGAAAAAGTGTAGGCTGTTCAAATTACAGAGCACTTTGATTTTTTTCTTGTAATTGCATTTGTGCATGCGTCCCATTTGAGCTAGTTGGTGGCCACATCTCTGTGTACATCCACGCATATGGCATACCGTTTGATTCAGAACATGTGGGAGATTGATATATAGTGGGGAGGTTTATTTGCGGGGAGCATTTTCAAGTTTTGGGGCTATTTGAAATTACAGAGCAGATTTTTTTCTTGTAATTACACTTGTGCATGCCTCCCGTTTGAGCTAGTTGGTGGCCACGTCTCACGTCTCTGTGTGCACCCACACATATGGCATACCGTTTGATGCAGGACATGTGAGAGATTGCTATTTAGTGAGTTTTTTTGCTTGTCAAGTGGGTTTAGGTAGGATTTCAACTCTTGAATCATCTCATTTTATTTTTCACAAAACCTTGTAAGAACACGGAGTTCATTGGATCACTAGGTCTGGAATTCTTCATGTATGTATGAAAGCATGGCACCGTAATGTAGCTGAAGGTGTGTATATTCCAAAAATATACAGTTTGTGGGGGGAATTTCCATGTTTCGGGACTGTTTCCTTAGAAAAAAGGTAGGCTGTTCAAATTACAGAGCACTTTGATTTTTTCTTGTACCGTATATACTCGAGTATAAACCGTCCCGAGTATAAACCGAGGTACCTATTTTTGCATGAAAAAGGGAATAAAAGTGTTGACTCGAGTATAAACCGAGGTGTTCTGCAAACTTTCTAAACCACCCCACCCCTCCACTGTACAGACCTATTAGCCCACCCCTAAACCCCTCATACACAAGAATTCCTTACTATGATGACGGCAGATTCGGAAGGTACAGAGTCCTCGATCCTCTATGTACATCTGGGATGCAGTCAGGAAAAAAGAAGCCTACCAGTTGGAGATTGGACCATTCGGTGAGGAGCGAGCAGACCGGAGACCAGGACCGGAGCAGTTACGGTAGAGGTGCATGCAGGACCATTCTCTGAGGAGCGAGCAGACCGGAGACCAGGACCGGAGCAGTTATGGTAGAGGTGCAGGCAGGACCATTCAGTGAGGAGCGAGCAGACCGGAGACCAGGAACTGATCTCTGATAACAATGAGACGGCTTACCTGAAGGAGATTAGGAATCTAGAGAACTGGTGCCAGAAGAACAACCTCCTTCTAAACATCAGTAAGACAAAGGAATTGATAGTGGACTTCAGCACTAAGCAGGAGAGGAACTACCAGACCCCGTCATCAATGACAGCCCAGTGGAGAGAGTGGATAACTTCAAATATCTTGGTGTTTACTTCATGCAGGACCTGTCATGGTCCTGTCACAGCAACATCGTGGTCAAAAAGGCCCAGCAGCGTCTCTACCATCTCAGATGTTTGAGAGACTTCAGATTGCCCTCCAGGGTGCTCAGGAACTTTTATTCCTGCACCATAGAGAGCATCCTGACGGGGAACATCTCAACCTGGTTCGGGAACAACACCATGCAGGGCAGACAGCACCATGCAGGACAGACGAGCTCTACAGAGGGTACTGAGATCAGCAGAGTGCACCATCCGTACCAAGCTCCCTGACCTGACCAGGCAGGACCATTCGGTGAGGAGCGAGCAGACCGGAGACCAGGACCGGAGCAGTTACGGTAGAGGTGCAGGCAGTATGCTGATGACGTAAGTGATATGCGCGGGCACGTAAGTTACGCAGGTTTAAAAGGTATTTTTTAAACATAAAAACCTCGGTTTATACTCGAGTATATACGGTAATTGCATTTGTGCATGCGTCCCATTTGAGCTAGTTGGTGGCCATGTCTCTATGTGCATCCACGCATATGGCATACCGTTTGACTCAGAACATGTGGGAGATTGATATTTAGTTAGGGGTTTTATTTGTGGGGGGCATTTCCAAGTTTTGGGGCTGTTTGAAATTACAGAGCACTTTGATTTTTTTCTTGTAATTACACTTGTGCATGCGTCCCATTTGAGCTAGTTGGTGGCCACGCCCCTGTGTGCATCCACGCATATGGCATACCGTTTGATTCAGGGCATTTGGAAGATTGATAATTGACAAGTTTTTTTTACAAGACATGGAAATTTGCCATGATTTTTAACTTTGAATTGTATTTTTATAAATTTTTCCTGAAAATCTGGTAAGAAAGCGAAATTGTACACAAAACTGCGCCCACACCATTGGTGGTATGCATAAAAGAATTACACCATTGTGTAGCTGAAGGTGTGTAGAGTCCAAGAATATATAGTTTTGGTGGATATTTCTAGTATAGAGGGGTGTTTAGTCTGACAAATCTGAAAAGTTGCTGTAATTGGGCCACTGTTCATTGGCTCACTTTGTGGCTAGTTGATTCCACGTCCACGTGTGTAACCACACATATGGCATACCGTTTTATTCAGGACATTTGGGAGATTGATATTTAGTAATTTTTTTTAGATTCCATGAGGTTTTGGCATGATTTCTACCTTTTGAAGTTGTTTTTTGTTCATTTTTTCAGACAAATGCGAACTTCTACGAAGAACTGCGCCCACACCATTGATGGTATGAATGAACAAACTACAGTGTTACATAGCTGAAGGTGTGTAAATTTCAGGATTATATAGTTTGTGGGGGTTATTTCTAAGTTACGGGGTGTTTTGTGGAAAAAACTGCAGACTGTCCAAATTCGGAGTTGGCTAAATATTTTCGCTGTTTTTGAGCCATCGAGCATTGTCTCACTTTGTGGCTTTTCGCTTCCACGTCTGCGTGTGTAACCACACATATGGCATACCGTTTGATTCAGGACATTTGGGAGATTGATATTTAGTAACTTTTTTTTAGATTCCACAAGGTTTTGGCATGATTTCTACCTTTTTGAATGTTGTTTGATGTTAATTTTTTTGGAAAATCTGGTAAAAGTGCAAATTTCTACGAAGAACTGCGCCCACACCATTGATAGCTGAAGGTGTGTAGATTTCAGGAATATATAGTTTGTGGGGGGTATTTCTGAGTTGGGGGGGTGTTTTGTGGAAAAACTGCAGACTGTTCAAATACAAAACTGGCTAATTTTTTTTTGCTGTTACTGACATTTAGCAATGGTCACGCTCTGGGTTAGTTGGTAGCCATGTCTCTGGGTAGACCCATGAATGTGGCATACCGTTTTATTCGGGAGGGGTTAGGCTTTCATATTTGAGATGCGTTTGAACTTTCCTCCACAGTTTTTAGCTGAAATTCACATTTGATTTTGTCTCTGATTTTACAGTTGAGGAAAAAAAGGAAAATGTGAGAAAATAACTTACAATTACCTCACTCGTAAAATCCTGCGGGTGTGTAGTTTCTAAAAATATCTCACTTGTGGGGATATTTTAGTTAATTTGGAAGATATTCTATGTTAACTGTCAGTAGTGGTTATACATTTCAATTTGGTGTAATATTCTTGAAGGTGCAGTTTTAGTTTGGGGGGGTCTCCTGTACAGGAAAAGTCGGGTACCTACATATATCTGGTATCGTTGTACTCGGGAGTATCTGAGCTTTTAGAAACAGTAAGATTTTTGTGCGTAACCTTAAGATAACTATAAATATAAATGGGAAAAATCCATGAAAATGTGCAAATTTTTCAATTTTTTTACCCATAATTCCAGTAAACTTTCCAGAAAAGTTACAAAATTCTGTTACCATGTTAAAGTACACTTTATGCTGAAAAAAACAATGTATAATATTCCTGATTTACTGCAAGGTTTCCTACTGTAAAATTAGTCTAAAGAGATTAAGGGCAAAATCCTGAAAATTCTTCTGGCAGTTAACGCAAAAAAAAGGAATTCTTCTGGCACTCAAAGGGTTAAACAAGTGGTAATAAAAAAAGATGACAAAGGGGGAGCCACAGTAATCCTCTCTAAGGAAATGTATATAAATGAAGTCCATAGGCAATTGGGCAATAGAGAACACTATGAAAAGCTAATAACTGATCCAACCCATAAGATTAAGAAAGAGGTTGATGAATTAATCAATGATGCTGTGCAAAGTGGTCTGATTGATAAACATTTAAAAGAGTGCTTAATCAATGATTTTCCCAGAACACCCATACTATACATCCTACCTAAGATACACAAATCTTTGGTGAATCCACTGGGTAGGCCGATAGTATCTGGGGTCGGGTCCCTGTTGCAGCCATTGGGTATCTTTATTGATGCGTTTTTGAACCCAATCATGCAAAAAATACTGAATTGTCTAAAGGACATGACTGAGTTTCTCAACAGATTGGGTTCAATACAAAGCATCAAAAATGGTGCCTTCTTATGCGGTTTAGATGCGGAATCATTGCACACATCTATCCCACACACTGAGGGAATTGAGATCATGGAGGAAGAAATGCTAAAATATGGTTACCCCTCACAAATGTTTTTTTTCATAGGAGAGTTACTGACGATATGCCTGAAGAAGAATTTCTTTCATTTGGAAAAAAGTTTTATCTCCAGAGACAAGGCATGGGTGCTAATTTTGCCCCTGCTTATGCCAACATATTTATTGCTGCATTCGAAAGTACGGAAAATGGATCCTAGGCAATGAAGAATTTGCACCACATTTATACCATTATATGAGATATGTGGATGACATTCTTCATTTGGGAGGGAGACGTAGAACAGTTATTAAAAATGTGTAAAAGTATTAATAGCATGCCCCTCTGACCGGTGAAGAATTAATCTCAGCTATGGCAGAGATGCCCAATGGTAAAACCCCCGGCCCGGGTGGCCTACCGGTAAAACAGTATAAAAGATATGCACACCAGCTTCTTCCTCATCTCCTCGAAATGTATAACAAATCTTATAACTCAAACTCCCTTCCTGTTTCACTATGTAAAGCCACAATAGTTATGATACCCAAGCCCGATAAGAACCCCCAGGACTGCGGCTCATACAGGCCAATATCTCTGCTCACGACAGATTACAAGATTCTTGCGAAGGCCCTTGCACAAAGACTTAAAAAAGTAATAACAGGCATTATCCACCCTGACCAGATGGGATTTATGCCCTCTAAATCTACAACCATAAATATCCGCCGTACCCTTACTCAAATTCAAACAAATCATGACAATACAGGAGAACAAATAATACTCTCTCTAGATGCCTCTAAGGCCTTTGACTCCCTGGAATGGCCCTTTCTGTGGGAAGTACTTGGGAGATTTGGAATAGGACAGGGCTTTATTATATGGATACAATTGTTATATAATAACCCAATAGCACAGGTACTCATCAATGGATCATTATCAGAGACCTTCCCACTGCAGAGGGGCACGAGACAGGGCTGCCCGCTTTCCCCGTATCTCTTCGCCCTCGCGATTGAGCCCCTGGCTATCGCCCTACGATGCAGCACTGAAATACAAGGCTTCCGAGTGACCCTATGAGGAGTGCCTTGGTCTCTATGCAGATGATTTAATCTTGTACTTGGGAAACCCCACCTCATCCCTCACAACAGCTTTTACCCTTATTAATGAATTTGGTAACCACTCTGGCCTCCAGAGTAACTGGGATAAATCCGCTTTGTACTCCTTGGACATTTTCCCCACCTGCAATCTCCCCAACTCTACCCCTATCCCTATAGTACAACACTTCAAATACCTGGGTATTGAAATCACCAAATCCTCTCAACAATTTTATTTCCTAAATATTTCCTACCTCTTAACCTACACACGGAGGAAAATGCTAGCATGGAGGGAAGTCCCACTAAATTTATGGGGTAGGGTCCAGATGGTGAAAATTTTCTTTTTGCCCAAAATTCTTTACATGGTTCAACATAGTTTAGTTTATATTCCTAAATCATTCTTCAAGAAAATTAACAGTTTGATCACCTCTGTTATTTGGAATAGTAAAAAGCCAAAAATTAAGATATCTAAACTACAAGCCCCCAAAAGTATGGACGGACTAACCCTACCCAACTTGCAACTATACTATTGGGCCTCGCAGCTTAAGCATCTACAGGCCTAGGTTAATCCTTCTAACCCCCTAATGCTTCTGATCGAATGACCACTCTATACCTCACTGGCCCATTCAGGGCTTATCTAGTGGCACCCAGACGTCATATAATAGGCCCTACGACTACGTTACTTAAGCAAGCCGCCAAAAAATGGCACCTCACTAATCTTCTCCTCCAAAAACAAGGACAATTTGAGCACGCTCCCCTGCGGAGCAATAAACTATTTCCGGAACTTCTCTCATTGCCCGGTCAGAAACAATGAAAAGAGTGGGGTGTCCAAACACTGGGGGACCTAATACGCAATAATCAAAAAATCCCTTTCACAGACCTCCAGACAATGAATAGGCTCCCAAACTCAGCGCATTTCCGCTACATACAGATACACCATGCCCTAAGGGTCAGTTTCCCCACTTCTTACGATGCAATATCGAAGCATCCCATCATAGGAATTATACGCACTCAGGGAGTGAGGGGTATCATTTCTAAAATATACACACGCCTTCTCTCATTCAAGTCACTTCTTGCTACTGAATCAATTAAAACAAGTGGTCCCCCTCCTTGGGCCCACTCTCCGAGGAACAGTGGGCAGACCTGCATACAAAAAACAGAAGCCTAGTGCAAATCCAATTAATTTGCTTATATTTTACTTTACCATTGTATTGCGACTTAAAAAGCCTGCCCTTCTCTCTGGATAAATTAAAGCAATTAATTCAATAACTTGGCCAAATTATTTTAAGCCCAGCAACCACTTCACGGTTTGCTTTATTCTGCTGGGTCCTAACGTTTAACCTTTTTTACTTAAGTAACTATTTACCTTCTTAGGAGATGCAATTCTCAAACTTTGTCTTTATATCAGCACCTGCCTTTTATAAGATGAAAGTCCCTGCTGCTCCTTCGCTTGCTTTCTTGGGACTAACTCTCCAGCTTTCAGTACTTAAACACATGATCCACTGTGGGTGGAGTACACATTTCTCAGAGGCTTGGTCAAACCCCCAATGCAAAAAGCAATATATATACCGTATATACTCGAGTATAAACCAAGTTTTTAAGGTTTAAAAAATACCTTAAAAACCTGGGCTCGGTTTATACTCGGGTCATAGGGAAAAAAAGCACAAAGATTTGTATATATAATAGAAGCCGGTACCTCACTGTGGAGCAATCAGAGTCCAGGATAAGGATAAAAGTAAGTAGTAGTAAGGACCAGCACCGGAGCAGTAAGAGGCAGAGCGTGCGGAACGTACGGTACGTAACTTACGTGCCCACGCGCTTACGTGATCTTACATCATCAGCCAGTCCCTACCAGGGCTAGAGAATGGAGGATCCTTCACGGAGCCGGACCAGAGAACCAGAGAATGTCCAAGAACCTGCCAGCACTCAGCCCTCTGCTAGTAAGGAGGATGCTCTTGTGTATGGGGTGGCTTAGGGGTGGGCTAAGTCTTCCTTATGCGGTGGAGGGGGGATGGCTGATGGGTGGCACTGTGTTAAATGCATTTAAAGTAATTTATTATTTAAGTTCATATGGTGCATAAGCCAGGTAATATCCTTTTACTGTGGGGAGCATTACAGTTCTAAATATCTTACCACTTCATGTGTTTAGAATCTATAACTTCCAGTATTAAAGTATGGTATTGGGGCCAATAGGCTCCTATACTGCTGTATTAGTGTTCATATTTTCTATCCTCGGTTTATACTTGAGTCAATTATTTTTACTAGTTTTTCAGGTAAAAGTGGGTACCTCGGTTTATACTTGGGTCGGTTAATACTCGAGTATATACGGTATATAGAAATGGGATAGTATACATCCACGCAGAGTGCAACTAGAGACCAAATTAATTCAATACATACAAAAAACAAGCCTAGTGCATATCCAATTTTATAAGATGAAAGTCCCTGCTTCTCCTTCTCTTGCTTTCTTGTGACTAACTCTCCAGCTTTCAGTACTTAAACACATGACCCACTGTGGGTGGAGTACAATTGGATGTGCACTAGGCTTCTGTTTTTTGTATGTATTGAATTAATTTGGTCTCTACTTGCACTCTGCGTGGATGTATACTATCCCATATATATATTGCTTGTTGCAGTGGGCAGACCTGTTCAGTTCGCACATAGTAGCCTCTCCGGCTTCTAATAATAAATTGATTCAATTTAATATTACCGTATATACTCGAATATAAGTCGACCCGAGTATAAGTCGAGGTACCTATTTTTACCTCAAAAATGAGTAAATACTGGTTGACTCGAGTATAAGTTGAGGGTAGAAATTATGAACACTACTGCCTTCTGATTCTGTATTGTTTTGACGGTGACATTGTACTTTTGTGCTTTGACTCCCACATTTATATTTGTTCTTACGCTTCTGCTTCCATTGTTCCTGCCTCCTGAACTCTGCTTCTCCTGGTTTCCTGTTGCTACGGCCTACCTTATTGTGGCTCCTGCTGTAATGTCATACTACATTCCTGCTTCTGGTTTCCTGATACTCTGGCTATACCTTATTGCTATTCCTTGTTCCCTGCTGCTGTGCCATACTACATTCCTGGTTCCCTGTTGCTGTGTCATATTCCAATACTGCTCCTGGTCTCTTGTTGCTGTGCTACACTTAGCAATATGTCATACAGTCTTGCAAAAGTGCTATGCTTAATGACCTCTGCAACCAGATGTCGGGTCTGACTCATGCTGTGAAGGAATTGCAAGGAGGGTATGTACAACTACAGGGCCGAGTGGAAGAACTGTCTAGTGCTGGCCAGCCTGTTCCACAGGTTTCACCCTCCAGCTGCGGGAGAGTCCGGGCCTCCGACATCACTTACTTGATGGAGGAATCCGGCTGCCGCATTCACTGATGGTCGCATCCACTGACGTCACTACTCGGCGCCGGTCTCATTTCCCGGCGCTGAGTAGTGACGTCAGTGGATGCGACCATCACTGGATGCCGCAGCCGGATTCCTTTATCAAGTGAGTGACTGACCCGAGTATAAGTCGAGGTTCAGTTTTCAGGCTGTTTTTACAGCCTGAAAACCTCGACTATATACTCGAGTATATACGGTATTCACCAATCGTACTATACTCCTAAAC
This sequence comes from Hymenochirus boettgeri, assembly GCA_019447015.1. Classification (NCBI taxonomy): domain Eukaryota; kingdom Metazoa; phylum Chordata; class Amphibia; order Anura; family Pipidae; genus Hymenochirus; species Hymenochirus boettgeri. Next base: position 243,699,237 of record CM033470.1, on the reverse strand, counting down.
AGCTAAGACATATACCTAATGCAAATGCCACTAAATGCTCTAAATGTTTAGAAGAGGGTGCTGACTTTCTACAACTGATATGGGAATGCCCTAAAGTCTACCTGGACAGAAGTCTTCTGGACAGAAATACTTTGATTTTTGAAAAACTTAACACCGCATTCCATCAACCCCCAACCATCGACCTGTCTCTTTGGTCTGATGGAGGAGGAGATCTGGCCTAGCATGGAACTGGCTCTCCTGCAGTCTACCCTATTCTACACAAGGAAAACAATTATATTAAGATGGATGTCAACCAAATCTCCTAAACTCAAAACTTGGATCAAGTTAATCAACACTGATCTGCCATACCTCAAACTTATGTATAGACACATGAATGCTCCAAACAAATTTCACAAAATCTGGAGGCCTTGGATTGAATCCTCGGACACCTTAAATTAACCCCATATTAATCTTTGACTCCGATATATGTTGAAGCCTTTGTCCACGGGAACTCTTTATCCTGATTTTACCCACCGGCGAGGGCCTGGGCAAACATGCCACCCTCCGCTTTACACTAACCTATGATGCTAGACAACTGAATTTCTTGGAGGGTAGTCCTAAACTCTTCCATATCTGTGGTTTGCTGGATCACCATCTGCATACGATTTTTAAAGTATTTTTGAAATAAAGTTTTGAATTTTTTTAATATACTCACCCATGGTGCTGCAGGGTATTCCTGTGATTTTCCAGTAATCCCAAAAATGGCACATATCCCTGCAGGTCGTGTCAAATGTGCAACTTCATTTACCCTGGCTATACTGTATACCACCCAACTAAAGGGACAGCTATTAAGATCAGGGACTTTGCAACATGTATAAGTCAAGGGGTAATCTATCTTCTGAAATGCCCGTGCGGATCAGGTTACGTAGGGCAGACAAAGAGAGAAGTTTGCATAAGATTGAGCGAACACAAGAGAAGTATAAAGTAATTTAAACCAGAAGATCATAAAAAAGATACCCCTGTAGCATGCCACTTTTATGAACACAAACATAATGCCATGCAACTATGCTGGCAAGTGGTGGAAATTTCCGACAACTATTACTTCAAAGGGATCATTGGTGGATCAATTTCCTGCAAACACTAGCACCCAAAGGGTTAATTGAAGAATTTAATTTAACTTGCTTTTTATAAGACACTAAATATAGGATCTCTCCTATCTTTTAAGCTGTATGGGTTAATGAATCTGATAAGCATTGTAACCACTTTAAACCTAACATATAACCTCTTGATTAATTTGTATACTATGAGAATATATTGGAATATAATGTTACAATGTCTGCTAGAAATTTCCTCTGTCATTACAGGAACACTCATGCCATCTAGTGGAACCTTAGGAATACTTACCTTAAAATTGCTGTAAAATGATTCATCCTCTAGGAGTATCGTATATAAGGGATAATACGTTACCTACAGTGTAATATCCATATATTATTCTGTAGGTAACGTATTATTCCATATAATACATAAGGTTAAAAAAAGAAAAATCTAGCACAGAAACTCCCTGTCTGTCTCCCTCCCTGTCTCCCCCTCTCCCTGTATTAGTAATGTAGATAACAAGTCCATTTTTGTTAATACAAATAGTTAACTGCCATTTCTATCTCAAACTAAAATACAATAAACATTGTCAATAAATCACCCAATTCTGGTTCGTTACACTGACTAACTGAATTACTGTGCTGATAAGGAGGAGCGAGCACATTCCTGTGAGTCATAATTGACTCGCCGCTCGCTCCTCCTTATCAGCACAATAATTCAGTCAGTCAGTCAGTGTACAAAAACAGGCTTGTTATCTACATTACTAATACAGGTAGAGAGAAATGGGGAGGGGCAGTGGAATACAGGAAGTCACTCAGTGATATCACTGAGTGACTGATTATATAGATTCTCGCCACTGCAACTCCCCATTGAAATGCCAGAGCCTTATTTATTATATTGATATACTTTTATTCATGTTTTAGAATGTAGAATTTAACACAGAGACACCAAGATGGACTTTTAATGTTCTAATAATATTTTTTAACACTTTGTATTCATATTGGTGTTGCTAATATTCACTTTGATACAGAAGCACTAGCATTTTAATAATATTATATGTAACACGTTAAAGTGCAAGTCCAGCCCCAAAATGAAAACTTACATACAGGTAAATCACCTCCCAAAACCCTAAACGGCAATAGTTTGAAATCTAAAATATAAAAGTCTGACCTGAAATCCTGCACAATATCCTGGTGCCCCTGTTTCTGCTTCCTGGTTCTTCCAGTTAGCAACTGTCAGTTATGGATTTGATAGTTGACATCACAGTCAATGACCGAATGTTAATCCCCTGTCTGCCTCTTCTGAGCATGCCCAGGCTCAGTACAGGGTCAGTATAGATTTCTAAATTGCTCAGTTTCCATGAGGCATCCAGAAGCATAGCAGGCATACAGTAATGAATTCATAGGACAAAGTATGATATATCAACATATTTTAAAGAGGCCACTCTTTCTTAAAGATGTTCTTATGAGGGTGAAGTTGTCCTTTAATATCCATAAAATATATCATTTTGTAGTGTATACGTCACAGTGTTTATTTGTTTATAATATATTGAATACATTATGCTTTGGAAAGTAACATTTTAAGATGATTGTATATTTATAATGTATTTATGTGCACGGATTATTTGCACAGGCACTTTATGGCCATCTAAAAAGTGATTATTTGCACAGGCACTTAATGGCCATCTAAAAAGTGAAGCATTATTTGCACAGGCACTTTATGGCCATCTAAAAAGTGAAGCATTATTTGCAAAGGCACTTTATGGCCATCTAAAAAGTGAAGGATTATTTGCACAGGCACTTTATGGCCATCTAAGAAGTGAAGGAGTGGTTAACACAGTTTAAAATTGATGTCACTATTTATAGCTTTCACGCTTGACGATGTGGTTACACCTGAGTAAGGGGGAAAACCCCTGAAACGTTGTGTGTATTTTGGACTTTGTTCAGCACTTAATAAATAAGTTAAGCTGTAAAGCACTTTTGGAGTGTGCCTCCCTTTCAGTATTTTTGTTTATAACCCTTATTGTTTTGTGGCACAGAGAGTGGGGGAGTGCACCTCAAAACTTACCTGTTACAACTCCACATCCTTGGTTTAAACTTATTACAGATTGAAACTATACATGCATCAGAGTTTAATATAGACTGAAGGAGAGAGAGGTGGGAAGCAGGTAGACCAGTAAGTAGTAGGTTAAAATAGTCCAGGCGTTATAGGATGAGAGCATAAGCATAGTAGTAGTCAGGAGAGCAAAGAAACTGTGGATTTTAGCTATACTGCAAAGAAAAAAGCAGCAGGTTTTTGCAACCGTTAATGTGGTTGGAAAAGGAGAAAGAGGAGTCAATACCCCTAGGCAGTGTGCCGTCAGGATAGGGTAAAAGGGGGTATTGTCAACAAAAATAGAGAAAAATGGGATAGGGCCAGGTTTCGGTGGGAAAATGATTAGTTCAGTTTTAGAAAGTTTTAATTTGAGGTAGTGTTGTGACATCCAGGAGATGGCAAGGTGACCGTCAGAGATACGTGATTGGATGCCAGAAGTTAGTCGGGGTTGAACAAGTAGATTTGTGTATCATCTGTATAAATAATACTTGAAGCCAAAAGATCTAATGACATCTCCCAAGGAAATAATGTAGAGGGAGAACAATAAGGGTCCAAAACAGACCCCCAACGGCACCCCCACACTATGAGGAGCTTGAAAAGAGTACTAACATATCCCAACATACAAACTCTCTGAGTTTACTATGGTGATTGTATATCTGTTGTATTCAGTTAGATCAACTGGACTCAAAGTTTAGTACTTGAAGACGTTTCGCTAGTCATCCGACTGGCTTTCTCAATTCAGAATGACTTGTACAAGAATCTCTTGGCAATTATGTACCCTGGAAAGTCCCAATTAGCATATCACAGCCAGGTGTTAATGACATTATGAATGCAAGGCGTGATTGCATTGTGGCTAAGAGGTGTTATAGGATTGCTCAGGGTAAGGCGTCAAAACAGCATTGTGCATGGCAGACAGTTGGTGTCGAACCCCCCCCCATCCCTATTCAGGCTTGGTTTCTTTATTTTCACATAAATGGCCTCCTGGACACCTCTCTTGAACCAGTCCTGTTCCTTTGAAAGGATGTTGACATTTCAATCTTCAAAGGTATGTCCTTTTTCCTTAAGATGCAGGTACATGGCTGAGTCCTGACCCAAGGAATTGGCTCTTCTGTGCTGGGCCATACGTTGGTGCAGTTGCTGTTTGGTCTCTCCCACATACAAATCAAAGCACTCCTCACTGCACTGCGTATATGATCTCTTTTGTTTGGTATTGGGTTTTTCGGATGTACCAATTGCTGCCTCAGTGTGTTATTTGGTTTAAAGCAGACGGGTACGGCGTTTTTTGAAAATTCTTCTTAATTTCTCGGAGACCCCTGCTACATATGGGATGACCATGTTCTTCCTCCTGTCTTGCTTTTCCTCTTCACTGTTGGCATTTGTGTTCTTTTCTTTCCTTCTAATTCTTTTGACAAAGGCCCTGTCTGGATATCCACAAGTTTTAAGGGCTCCTCTCAGATATTTTATTTGCTTGTACTTCCTTCTGGCGTATTTTAACTCAAGTGTCATTCACGTATCTGAAACAGTGGCTGAGTGCTATGCCCTTAAATGTATTAACCACCTGTGTTTCCACTTCCTTCATGTAAAGGTTTGCAACAATGGGCGAAACTGGAGATCCCATAGCACATCCATGTTTTTGCTTATAGAACCTATCCATTTATTTGAAATAAGTGGTATTCAGGCACAAGTCCAGTAGGGAGCACACCTGTTCTGGGTTAAGATCTGTTCTGCTGGTAAGTGTGCTGTCTTGGCCTAGCCGTTTTCTCACCATATCAACCGCCTCCTTGGTGGGTATACAGGTGAAGAGAGACATAGGACACCATAGTTTCTTCTAGCTTGATGGTGAAATCCTAAGAGTTGTGGATGTGATGCTTAGAACTTCCCACCAATGGTCCTAAGATGTTGGCTAGGTATTTTGCCACCTTGTATGTTACAGAGTTAATGCTGCTGACTATAGGTCTTAGTGGTGCCCCATCCTTGTGTATCTTTGGGAGTCCATATATACATGGATGTGCCTCACCAGGGTAGATGATACCCTGATCAATGGCTTAATCCTTTTGAAGCTGTTGTAGTAAGTCTATGACCTTTTTCTTGTAGCGGCTGGTGGGATCCCTTGTTAAAGCCTCATATGTGTTGTTATCGGACAGGAGTGTGGTCACCTTCGCATGGTAGTCTGGGGTGTTGAGTACCACTATGCACCTTCCCTTCTCTGCTGGCAGAATTCCAGTAGGATACTGGAATCTTTCTTGAGGGATGTTAAGGCTCTTCTTTCCTGTGTGGTCAGGTTAGATGAATTAGGTTTAGTGCTGCCTAAGGCTGAAGATAACTTAAGGCGAAGTTGTTCTGCCTCACACTGTGGTACCTTATTATTGTGGATTGAAGCTTCTGTGGATGCTATTATATCCTCTACAGGAACGGCTTTAGGAGTGATGGCAAAGTTCAAGCCGTTAGCCAGGACTTACATTTCTGGCTGGGTCAGGGTCCTGTTAGACAAGTTTCTCACCCATTCCTCCTTGTTTGATAAAGTGACAATTTCCTCCTTTTGTCTTCCAGGAAGTTTGTCTCCTTTGGGGTTGTTCTGGGATGACAGAACTTGTTTTGTTGCCTTTGCTTGCCCTTAACGTGCTGAGAAAGCTGTGCTTGTTTGGTGAAAATCCATCACTCTTTCCCAGGTAGCCACAGGTAGCTGCGAGGCTATCCTGTTCTAGTATACTGATGTTGTGCATTAAGGCATCAACTGTAAAATGCATCTGTCGCACTAGTTAGTTTAAGAGCTTTGTTTGAGCCTTTTGCAGTATCTGTTTGGCACTGATACCTTTAACTTTGGAATCCAGACGTAAGCTGCAAGGTACTAGCCTTTCTTGTCTGCATCTGAGGTTTAATACCCTGGGCGTTCCTATAACACCTCTTTGCCACAATGCAATCAGGCCTTGCATAGTCATTAACACCTGGCAGTGATATGCTAATTGGGACTTTCCAGCGTACGTAATTGCCAATAGATTCTTGTACAAGTCATTTTGAATTGAGAAAGCCAGTCGGATGACTAGCGAACGTCTTTAAGAACTAAACTTGTAAGTCCAGTTGACCTAACTGAATACAACAGATATACCATGACCTGGATGAATGAGAACCTCCACAAGCATATGATCATTGTACTATTAAGGGTTAATGATTGTAATATCTATTACTTTATTATGCATCACTTCTAACAATAATAATTAAAATAGTGGGAATACTAACTACATGTCATGTAGTGGGTAGTGTCTAGGGGTTGTCTCCTCTTTAAAACTAAACACATATGAAATCTACATGCTACAAATCTAATACATGCTGTATGGCTACACTAAATCTATGCAATCTGCATCATGATTCTAATGGAAATTTTGACCAGCCTTTCAACATGCTGGTTTTTATATTAGCTTTCCAAAAATCAGAACAATTATCATTTAAAAATACAAGGAAAAGGACAGATCTTGCAGAAATAATAAAATCAGATTACCGGTAAGTTTTTCTCATGTATACGAGTGTCTGTTTTTTTTTTTATAACCTACAGGTTTTTGTTATGCTCTGTAATGTGTAAATATTGAAGATGTTACGCAAAGCATCGAAGAAGGTTAATATTTCCAGTTCTCTGGAGTCTGAAGACATAAGCCTTGAAACCACTGTACCAACTGATGATATTTCATCATCCGAAGAGAGAAATGGATCAACTAAAATAACCAGGCAACTGATTGAGAGAAAAGAACTTCTTCATAATCTCCAGCTTTTAAAGATAGAGTTATCTCAGAAGAATCTCATGATTGATAACCTAAAAGTGGAATATCTGACTAAAGTAAGTATGTTGTACTAGGATCCTGTTGGCAGTGCCACACTTGTTTTGATTGGGCCGGCATCTGGGACAGTTAAACTTATGTACATCTGATTAGCAATTACTTAGGCAAGTAATAAATACTTTTTATACTGAAATAGTTCACTAAAAATTTTATTGGGAACCTGTAGCCAGACCCGCGCTTGTTTTTATTGAGCCAGCCTCTGGTCTGTGCTTGTGCTTACTACCATTTCAGTAGGTGGCACATAAGACAGGCAAAGATAGGATGGTGTCAGATTCTGAGCCCCATCCACATTTTGGGTATCAAAATCTTTTAAAATCTAAAACATTAATAAAGATGCTTTATTTCTTCTGAAATAAAGTATTTTGATAAAATTATATAAATACCTGCATACTGTACATACAGGTAAATACATTACATACATTTTACATTTAGCAAGGATCTTTTAATAGATCTACTTCTTGCCATTTTGTTCTTTTTGTAAATGAGGAGATTAAGCGAGGATATTTTTGGTAGCTATACCTAATGGTAGTTTGTTCTCTTTTTAAGATAGAGGAGCTGGAAGAGAAGCTTAATGACACACTTCATCAGAAGCAGTTGTTGGCATTACAATTAGACACACAATCAAAATTGCAGCAAGAAGATGCTAGGTAAGAGAATTAAAGGGAATTTCCACCCCTCCACACACAAATCATTACCTGCTTCAAACCCCCCGAAAAGCAGGACTTCGTTATGTTGAAAATGTCCTATTCCGCTCCCAGACAGGTAGTTATTATTTACAAGCTCTTCCTCGCTCCACCACCGTGGCTCTCCACTTCCGGGTAAGGCAGTCAGTGTCTGCAGTGACAGTGACGTCACGGCCAATCACCGACTGCCATTCCCGGAGCAGTCTCCACTGCGGCTGCGCAAGAACAGAAAAAGAACACAGCAGCCGCAGTGGAGACCGAGTGAGCAGACCGGAAGTGGCGGTGGAAGAGGAGCTTGTGAGTATAATAACTCAGTCTGGGAGCTGAATTGGAAATTTTCAACATAACAAAGTCCTTTTCGGGGGTTTTGAAGCAGGTAATGATTTGTGTGAGGACATTCCCTTGAAGTGATTAAAGTGCCTTAATTTATTTTAGTGTGATTGTCACTTGGTTATTTTTGTATATTCTACATATTTCGTTATCATTTCAAGAACAAAGGGGAATTCTTTGAGTATTTTAGAAGAGATCAAAACATAAAATAGATAAACTGCCCTATATTTACCTTAGATATAATCTGGGAGATTCAATAAAAGTTCTTATCGTTTAAAATGGTGCTTATTTTGCCCCAACCAATCAGATTTTATTTAACATTTGAAAGCTAACATCTAATTGTTTGGGACAAAATTAGCACCATTTTAAACGTTAAGAACTTTTATTGAATAACCCTGAATATGTCATAAAAAGACTTTTTCAGTGTTGAGGGAACATTTCCTATGTTATGCCTAAAGCTTCATGCCAAAACGTACATTTTGCGGGCCTCGTTGACCAATTCGCCTTCCATGAAAATCCGCTGGTACACATGCAATTGCCCTGTCTGGTCCAGCAGTTACTCCCATACGTGCATGTTCCCATTAAGCATGCTGAGTTGCAAATATTTAAGGAATATTGCAAAAAGAGGTGCAAAAGTTTGCCTATGCTATTAATTTGCAGTAACCAACCAGATGTTAGGTTGTTACTGGGTTACTGTTGTTAGATAATATCTGATTGGTCACTGCAGATTAATAGCTAAGGCAAACTTTTTGCACCTTTTGTTGCATCAGCTTTGCTCAGTCATTTATTAGGAGGATTATATCTCAAGTATCTGTAGAGGAAAGAATAGTAAGGATATCTGCTATTATTAAAAGTGATGGTTATTTAGTTAGTTAATAATCCCTTTAATGCACCCTCAATTGAATTGTTGAAATTTTGCATTAAAAAAAAAGGCAGCAGAAGCCAAGACTTATCTTGGCTCAAAATAATGTACCTGATGCATTAGGCTGTTTAACTGTGCTGCCAAAACATAGCTTCCGAAACTGCAAAAAAAAAATCCTTTTTCCTTAAGATGCAGGTAAAAAAATAATAAGGACATGCCTTTAAGAGATTGTAATGTCAACATCTTGGCAAAGGAACATGGTTCAAGAGAGGTGTCAAGGAGGCCATTTATGTGAAAATAAAGAAAAGTCTGAGTAGAGGTGGGGGGTCAACACCAACTGTCTGCCATGTACAATGCTGTTTTGATACCTTACTCTGGGCAGTTTCTCTTTAAAAAAAACTTTAAAACATTCTGTACCTGTCCTTCATATCTACACATAGGTTCTTCCCTATATGTCGACGTGTAGGCCAGGTACAGAATGTTTTGGCCAAGTGATTATATTAAAACCTCTGGTGTTCCACTGAATTATTTTCAAATCAGATTGTCCTGTATTTTTACTATGAACAAAAGGATTATGGAATTAGTGCACTAATAAGAATAGATTCTGATGGTATGTTTTTGTTGACAAGGAAACACCAAGACTTAATGAAAAAGGAAATGGAGACTATTATTTTGAGACTTAAACAATCGGAAGAGACTAATAGTCAGTTAAGGAAACGTGCAGGTGATATTCGCCGTAGTTTGCGTGACCTTGAGTTAACAAAAGAAGTATATGAGGAACTCTGTTCTCTTCCTGAAGACCATCTATCCATTCCAGAATATGTTTCTGTGAGTATTTGCCCTTTAACTAAGTAACCAATATTTGCGTATAGTGCAGCAGTAATGAATATACATTTCTGCCTTTCTAATAGAACGTTACTCTACTTGACATTACAATTGTGCAAAAATATATTTTTTCATATATATTTTTTTCAATATAAAAAAACATATTTGCTGATTAATCAACAGTTTTAAATGTTTATAATATTAGGCAAAAAAATTTAATTCAGACTAAATAAAATCCTTTACATTTTTTTTTTCTGTCGTCTTTACCTAAGAGGCCCATGGATAATGTGATTAAAATAAAAGGAAAATTAAACACCTCACAGAGTTTCCAATAGTTTTGAATTTCCAAGATCAATCTGATCTATACCATGAGTCTACCTACCAACATGGAAAACAACCACCTGTGCTTTGTCCATGTTAGTTGGTGGTGAAAGGAAGTTAACAAATGTAAGAAGAAATTAAAGATTTTAGCAATATTTTTGAACTGGTTAAAGAAAGAAATAAAGAGGAGTATAACCCCCTAAGAAGCATACTAACTTAACTGGAAAAATGATCATGTTGTCAACACAAACATGAGGTGGGGTAGGTTTTAGGTGGGAAATGGTAAGGAGGCAGACAGAGGTTAGCTTTGTAAATAGTCATTAAACTGGTTGTTTTAAAGGACAACAGCACAGCAGATCAAAACAAGGAGGTTGCAGCCTTGCCCCCTAGAAGCTGACAGACCCGCCTCTCTTGGTCAACAAAAACATGTTACAGCAGATTCTGCTTTTCAGACACAGAAAAGCAATTTAGAAATGTTGGAAAAACTATTGAGATTAAATAGTGTTGAAAACAATATCTGTTCCCCCACACATCCCTTTGCATTGAGTTTTGGGATTTGAACCTCTAACCTCATGAACGTTGTGTTTTGTTTAACTTTTAGTGACAATACCCCCCCAGAAAATGTTAGTACTTTGTTCAAAATGCATTTTTTCTTTTTTTTTTAATTCTTGTAAGTTTCACTCAATATTAATGGGTCCATTCTGTTGCTGCCGATGCCATGTAAGATAATGTCTATAAGTAATCCTTTATACTGGGAGAAAACAATACCACTAGTATCTGTATTGTATTCGACAGCTGTGTCAATAAAGGATCATTACCGGATTTTACAGATAGCAAAAAAATGTAGATCTCTGTTTCTTGCATGCTTATATATAATTTGTCCACATGAGGGAGCTTGTGTCACAAAAGAAAAGTGTACGTTTTCGTCTCTCCCCAATTTGTTGTGGTAAGAGCCTGACATCTATTAAAAATTTCTGAGGTGGTACCTGTTATAGTTTTATTGCTAAAAACAATCTGTATTTTTCCTGTTTTCGCTTTTAATTTCCATTGGTTGCTATTCTAGATTCATTTATATAAAATTCTCCAACCACTGAAGGATAAATCGAACGATCTTCAAATGAAAAATGAAAAACTTTTTGACGAGTTAAGTGGCTACAAACAGCAACTAAGAACTATAATGGAGGTAATTTATAAAAAAAACAACTGAAAATCCCATTATCCGCCGTGAGCGAGAAATATAAAACCAAAAGGATGCTCTCTCAATAACTACTTGTAGGGAATACGTTTAGTGTCTTTACTTGAGTTTCCCTTGGTTGGCTATACATTCCTGCCATCATGTATAAAGTTAGTGTTTTTAAAGCCTAAGTTTACTATGTGGGTAGATAAATCAAACTGTGCATGAATCGACTTTATATTGTATCTGGTTTGTAATATACAGTCTATTGAATTTAGAAATTTCTTCTAGTAAAAGAAGTAGTTTATTTCACACATTGGGAAATGTATGTAATGTGTGCTGGCATTACCCTTGCCCAATGGTACATCAATTTGAGTTGACCGCAAGGTGCAATCAATCGTAACCTCAGGCCAGGAAACAGTTTCTAACCTTGTCATGTTCATATCTATGCAATGCTTTGCGAACAATGTTACACCTGTATCATAAGTTGCAAAGTAATCTAGCCAAGCAGGAGCATTGGAGTTAAATGTAATAAATGTGTGTGTCACTAGATAGATACTAGAAGTAATGCAAAGCATTTACCTAAAATATTCCTATATTTTCTAAAGCTGGGTACACACTGTACCTCTGTAAGATTCTGTCTGTCATCTGCAAAAGAAGGGCTACACATTTCAGAACGGTCTCCCTATGTTTAGTATAGGGAAGATTGTTTGGGCAGCCACACAGAGAGTGATCATATCCAGCTCCCTATACTACACAACAAAGGAAATTTTCAGTCAGCAACAAGTGTCAGCCAACTTAACCTATGCAATCACCCCTTTATCGTTACTGCATGTACTGAGCTTAAACTAAACTGATATTTTTGTACTCCGATATCTAAAAGCATCCCCCCCAAGAACCCTAATAAACTGTAAATTACACTCCAGTAAATAACATTAAAGTAAATATTAACCCCTGAAGAACTGGAAATGGAAACTGTGTGCATGTGCACTGTCTGGCCACACCTCCCTCCTGACATCTGTTACATGATCCCTTGCCTAATACGGACTGTAACAGGATTGGCTTGAGATTACTAGTAGGTGTGACCTGCTGTAACAAGTTCCTGAAGTAGTTTGGGATTGGGCATGTGCAAAGAACACAGTGGCCAGTGACCATACTGTGCGATACTGGAATGCTGTAAAATAAAATACAAACCTCATGTAAGAAAGGTAGATTTCCCACCACCCAGATAAAAGAATGAGAAGTGAGACAAAGATTACTGCCTATATCAAGGTGCTCTGCCTTCTGATTCAGTGTTGTTCTGAAGCTTTAGTTGCCCTTTAATGCACTTTCTAGAAGACCTTTTGTATCAAAGTACTGTACCTAAAAATAAGTTTCTGTTAAATGAATGAGAAGGAAACGAGAAAAAAAGTCTTGCATATAATTTTATTACCTTTCCGTGGTTTACTAAATATTTCATGTGATCATTGTTTTTAAACTGTTGCCAACCAAATTTCTCCTCAGAGTTATGAAGAGGAGAGAAAATGTCGTTCTGAACTTGACATAAGATGTCAGCGATTAGCACTTCAACTTGCCGACACCAAGCTGTTGATTCAACAAGGAGACTTTAAGGTGGAAAATTATGACAAAGTAAAAAGGTAAAAATTTCTGTTTTACATATTTTGTTAGATGTTGAGCAAAGAGGGGTGTGGCATAAAAATGGTATAATGCTGATTCTGCTTTCAAATTTATTTTTAGGCCTTGCCATTGGTATGTGCCAAAGAAACTAATCCTTACAAAGGGTTCTTTAATTTTACTAAATTCTAATTGTTCAATCAAACAACTTCAAATTATCTAAAACTACAATTTGAGAGAAGTAAAATAGTGGTATACACATATTTATCTGTGCTTACTTTGTCATTAAATTTGTAAGTTTTGTGAGTGCTCCATAGCCCTCACCCCCCTTACTCACTGCCTTCTTGTAGTGTCTGCGACACTTCTGCACATCCTTTCCACACTGCTCTACTTACACATTTCCCCCTGGCTCCCAGGAGAGGGGTATGTATTATAATTTCTGCTACTGGAGCGACAGATCTTTCCCTGTACATACTGTACATGCTGTGATTTCAAGTAATGATTTCTCGGAATCTACAACTCAGATTTAAAATTCAGAAAACATTTTGGAGGAGTGGGATCTTACGGTTTGCTTGTTGGGGACGGACCAGCAGCTGGGTCTGTGATCGGCTGAGAGGCAGCCAATCATAGGCGCGGCTGCCGGCTACGAAGACAGCTGCGCAAGCGAAGGGCTGTAAGTATGATTCTGATGTTTTTTTTAAAGATATAACTCTGCAGTTAGGGATGGGCAGGGGGAACTAGAATATGTAAAAAGGATTTTTAGTTTTGTGGGTGGACATGCCCTTTAAGAAATATGTATTAGGTAAGTCCTCTTTCTAAAACTCTCTCTGGCCTTTTAGGTTTAGAAGCAGTATTCTGTAGTTTGATTAATTTGGCTTCATTCCATTGCGATAAATCTTTTTTTGTTTGTATAAATGTTGGTTGTTAACCTTTCTGCACTGTAAAACCTTTAATAAAATGACACATGGTAGGGACATCATTGTCTACAGGATAATTTATTGAAAAACTTTTTTACTTACTGGATTTGAGTTATTGTTGATATTGTATTAGCAAGAAGTGTTCTCTATAAACAACCTTCAAACTCAAATGCCAAAGTATGGGAAGGCATGGAAGAGGTGTACAAATACCTTCTAAATTAGTCATATGTATTGCTTTTTTAAATGAGTCCTTTATAAAATTACAGTTTTTTCCAGGAGCATGAGATCAATCTGTGCCACAAATTTCCATCAATAAAATCAAAGCAGCACAACCCCCCACCAAACCCCACCTTCATTTTACTTACCTTCCCCAAAGATGCCACTCTGCTTCCTGGTCGCAACTATCAGTCAAACGCGCGCCGGTGATGTCACATCCAATAGCTGACAGACAGATCAGGAAGCGCCTCACTGCTTCTGTGCTTCTCAAAACCAGCTCACAACAGCAGCAGGAGTCAGCACCCAGGCAGTGAGGGATCAGGTCTTGTAAGTATGTTTAGGTGCATTTTTGGGGAAGGTAAGTAAAACAAAAGTGGGGTTTGGGGGGGGGTGCTTCAGCCATGTGTACATTTTCATTTTCTGGTTGGACATCCCCTTTAAATTGATCAAAAATGCAAGAAGGTTGCCCTCTATTTTACACAGTTTTGGTTTAAAATTAAAATAGAAAATACAAGTGGTTATAATTCTGTAGGATTAGTCTGATACTAGATTATTAGTCAATGTATATAAAATCCCTTTTCTGGACCATTTTATGCTCCACTTATTGTAATTTTTCTAAAAAGTTGCTTTCTTATGACTGGTTCTGACAACTATTTTTTTAATATTTTTATTTCTTCAAATAGCGAACGGGATGCCATAGAACGTGAATTGTTGGAGCTTAGAAAGAATTTTGATGTGCTGAATATTGCACACAAAGCACAGACTAAAGATAATAATGACTTGACTCAAGAGGTGAGTACACCTCTGTCTACTTAAAGCTGATCAACAGTATTGGTGAATGCGCTAGTATGCAAACAGGACAAATGCTGGCCATTCGACGTGACACTGACATTCAGTCCAATATGAACATCAAATCAGTCATAATGTCTCTGCCTCCAACATTCCTGCAGCAAGTCACGGCTGTATAAATGCTATAACATTACAGCCCTAATGACAGTTGCAAGGTTATCGTTTTAGGTGGTTTTCTAAATGTTTTTTTTATAAAATTTAGTGGAGAAACGCACTCTTTCAAATTCTTTGATTTTCATTGTGACATGTAAGTTTGCAGTGTATGTAAGTTTGCAGTAACGTTGCAGATGTTTGTCGGTGCTATTAATCTGCAGCAGCAAATTAGTATCATGTGCAAACTTTTGCATCTATTATTGCATCAGCTCCTGTTATGCTACACTAACCTAAACATAAATCATATTTGGTTTGTTAAGTACTTCAAATACAAAAAAGTATACAAAGTTATTTTGAGATGAAAAAATTGTCCATTACAGTCCATTACATTCACCCCTTCCATGCAAATCCCAAAAACCAGTGAAAAATCTTCCCTATGCACACACACACTTGCACATTGTGCACCATGACATTTATCCATCCATATAAGTACGCTATAACCGTATATTCTGCATGTCCAAAAACATATCCAAGCTTCTCTTAAAAGGTACGGCTTTTGGGGGGGAGGGGTGAAAAGGGTGTCACTTTCAACTTTCCTTGTTCTCAGTCTTCTGATGTATCAGGGCTGACAGACACCCCTTTGTATACCGGAACTCAGGATTTGTTCTGCAGTAGATGCAGCCCCAGCCAAATTGGGACATCTGGTAAAGGTGGATTGAAATGCATATGATTTCTTTTAGGGGTTTTTTGTGTTGTCTTTCTACCATGCATCTAATCAATGAACTTTGTGTTATGGTGCTTAATTCTGTTGTAAAGAATGAAATGTAAAAAAAACAATGGCATTTAAAGTCCGAGGGAACAGAACGGGGCTTTAGAAACTATAAAAACTGTTACAAGGTTTTTAAGAAAGCAATTAAGCTGGCTAAAATAAATAATGAAGTTGGGAAAGCTGAACAAAGCAAGACTAACCCTAAACAGTATATTAATAGTAAAAAGATGAGGACTGAAAATGTGGGTCCATTAAAAGTTAGTTACAGAGGGTTCCGATAAAACAAACGTCTTGAAAGGATAAGTACAGGTGCAAAAAAGCATTGTCTGCTTCGTGCATGCGACATGACCTTAGCGTGTGCACGGACACATACGCGTGTGACGTCATCACGCTGCGCTTGTACATGCCTGTGACATCACAAACTCGCACAGACCGTGCTTTTTTGGACTTGATAAGAAGGAGATCCAGGAACTTATGGAGGGCGGAGCTAAGCAGACTACACAGCAGATCCAAAATGTCAGGAACTTTACATCAGCACAGGTAGGCTCAGAATGGACCTAGAAAAAAAAGGGGGAGATAATTAGTTAAAGCTGCTGCTTCCAATAACACTTGGAGGGCAACTGTGGTCTCCAAACAGGTAAGGGTTAAATGAAAGCCTGCAGTATTTTCTTTATAATTAGCTGCCAATCTCATCTCTGGCTTCACCCTGTGAGAAATGATATCAAGGTGAATGTTCAAACTTCCTGTTTCCAGTAGGTTGAGTGACATCACCTTACCACTGCTAGCCCCTCTGCCCCGGGGGAGAAGCATGCTCAGTAAAGACTTAATGCTGGCGAAAAGAGGAAGTACCTGGGGGGAAAAACTGACAGTTGAGAAGGGGAGCCTATTAATGCAGACAGGCTGTCAGATGGCTGAAAACAGGAAGTGTTCAAGCATGTAACCTTTCCAGCAATAACTACTCACAAATTGTATCTAGAGATGTGATTATAGATTTTATTTTGAAGGTATGATGGAAGACTATTTATATAATTATTCCTAGTTTGGAAGAATTGGAGACCGCAGTTACCCTTTAACTTGCTTTTACAGTGTACTTACCCTTGAACAAGTTTTTGTTATCTGTATATACTATACACCAAGTTTAGCATAGCATAGAGTCTGGTAGCAATAATGGTATAAAGGATGCAATTGCATTTTGGTTAACTGAGGATATGTTTAGAAACAACTGAATAAGGTTAATATCAATAAAGCTCCTGAACCAGACAAAATACATCCTCTGGCCCTTACATCACAATCTACCGATAGTCTGACATTTATGTACAAACATACAATAATCGGCAGAACAAATCCTCCAAGTTGATTATGGAAAAAAGCCGACAACAGTTGTTAATCATTGATCTTAGTTGATCGGTACAGCTTCTTTTTCATACGAATGTCGCACATTGGATCGTTAGTTGGTCACATTCAGGGAGATTCAATAAAAGTTCTTATCGTTTAAATTGGTGCTAATTTTGCCCCAACCAATCAGATGTTAGCTTTCAAATGTTAAATAAGATCTGATTGGTTGGGGCAAATTTAGCACCATTTTAAACGATAAGAACTTTTATTGAATAACCCCGATTGAGCGAAAATTATCTAACACGTGTACAAGGCTTTAGGGAAGTTCAGTTGTATCGAGTCCATTGTTTATGATTTTCTCAGATTCCCTCAAACATGTCTCTGAAATAAAATACAGTTGAAGTAATATTTTTAAAAGGTAGTCATTCAGAACCTGTTAATTACAGACTTGTGAGTTTAACTTCAGTGGTGGTGAAGAAAATGTTAAGTTTAATACGGGACACATTCTTCAGTATGTTTTATAAGGCAGGCCTTATAAGTAGAAATCGGCATGGAGAAACAGATCTTGTCAAGCAAACTTGGAATTTGGACTCTGACATAGCAGTTGATGTGGTACACTTTGATTTTGCTAAGGCTTATGATACAGCCCCCCACTGGCGACTTATGTATAAGCTCAGGTCTGGGGTTGGGTGGCACATTTGTACGTGAATAGAAAATACAGTAGTTGTTAATGGTGCTTCATCAATATGGGTGCTGCATCAATATGGACTAAAGTTCTAAGTGGTGTGCCACAGGGTTCTGTGTTGGGACACTTTGTAAATATTAATTGTCTGCAAGGTCTCCGTGTTTGTAGAGGACACAAATATTTGTTGAGCATTAAAAGCTTCAAAGGATGTGCAATTGTTGCATGCGGATCTATATAGGTTATCATATTGGGCTGCTAAGTGGCAAGTGAGATTCAATGTAGCAGGATATTGTCTTGTATAAACGGGTATGTATTCAAGGGCTAAAAATATTATTTTCCCTCTTTGAAAAGCACTTGTAAGGACTCATTTGGAATATGCGGTACAGTTTTGGAACCCTGTGTTCAAAAGGTACATATTTGAAATGGAATGGGTTCAGAGAAGGGCAACTAAATTAACAAGGGGGCTGGGGGAGCTTGAATATTAAGACATAAGTTGCAGTTATGTACACTAGAGAAAAGGCGCTTGCATGGGGATATGATCACTGTGTGTAAATACATTAACGGGCCATAGAATAAACTATCTGGGGCATTGTTCACCAATAGAGAAAGGTAGAGGACAGATGGAAGAAAAGAAGTTTAGTCTTCAAGTACAGATTGGGGTTTTTCATTTTGAGGACGGTAACACTATGAAACTTTGTCTGCAATAACACGTCTCCCGTTGGACGTGGCGATGGCAGGTTCATTGGATTATTGAATGCTGGCCATTTAGCATTAGTGTTATGCTAGTATTTGGTTTATTTGTCTTCTAAGTTAGTTTACAGATATATTACTCCTAAAGTAGATGCAATGTTATTACTGTGATCCCAGAAAAGAATAAGTTATCTTACTGCTGGCAATTGTTAAGTTTAGAAAATATTTTGGAAATAAATCAAATGCCAATGGTAATAAGAAACATTTCCCTGAGTGGTTAGTGCTGTTTTAAAGGCAGGCTTTTTTCCCAGATAAATGGAATTTTCTCTGTTCTCAGAGATTGTTGTTTGCTTAATTATGAAAAAGAATATACACCCTGTGGGATACATATATGAGAAACCCATAATTGCACCAGATATACAGTTCATTTGATTTTCCTTCCTAGGTTTTCTGTTTCTGGTTAAGCTCATCTGAACAAGCGGATGAGGTGTGCTGTTAGCCATGACAAGAGCAAATCTTTGACAGCACACTGCTCCTGATAAAGACCACCCAGGGAGGTAAGAGTATCTTTCCTATCTCCCTGGGAAATGTAGTTTGATATTTTTTTTTTATGGTTTATCTTTAAGATGCAGTGTTGACATTTACTGATTTTGTGTTCCAAATTTTCATTCGGTTTCAACAATTATCCTTCCAAATGATGCTATGTCCCTCTAATGTTAAAATCTGTATCTATTATTTACAGGGAGATGTGATTGCTTGTTCCCGCCTCCCTGTGAATAATAGAACGCCTGGGTAAAGGGATACACTTACCTACCATTGCTCCTCTCGCAGCTTCTCCCCAGCTGACATGTGCACTGTTCTGATTGCTCTCCTATCTTTAGTTTTGGAGAGGATGCGCAATAGATAGGAGGTCAGTCAGGACACAGCATCATCTTGTGGGAAGAAGCTGCAAGTGGATCGCCTGTAGGTAAGTTTATCTCTGTTACCCGGGCGTTCAATTATTAACAGGGAGGTGGGAATAAGCAAGCTCACCTCCCTGTGAATAATAGATACAGATCTCCTGTACTTGGTTTAGTGCCCCTTTAAAGGACTACTGTATTGTCTAAGCTCAAGTGGTCGGCATGCTCCCCTGCAAATGCCGTAGTCCTCCAGGAGGACAGGGAAGTGGGAGAAACCTTTTTGCACACAGGAATGCTCCTACTCTTCAGTTCCATGGACTTTGACTAGACATTGCAGGACAGCCATAAGGAGCAAAGGATAAAGGTAAAGATTTTTGAACACTACACAGTGTGGCCAGCAGTGGGTAAAATTTTAGTTTTGGGTTTGGACATGCCCTTTAACTTCTGTTAATACTGTTTGCACATATTTTGGCTTCTGTTTTATTTAACCACCCTTTTCTAGAAGCAGGGGTTCTCATTCCTGCAACCAGTATGTAGCTCCTAGAAGTAAATTGGGATTATATCAGATAAGTGGTCCAACTGTTGGGAATGTAGAACAGACAGGGCTAGATTCATAATTGTTATAGAAGGTTATAAATATACAGCCTCATTTACCGAGAGCAGCAGCGCTCTTTTTTTGTAGTTAAAGTCACACTAACCAATTCAGTAACTCCTTCCTAATGCACACTGGCTGCGCGTGTATCGGAAAAGAGACCTGTGCTCTGCGCATAAAACAGCAAGACTATTTAATGCCAGCTGATAGCTGGCATTACAGTCGCACTGTGGGCAAAGAGTGTATTAAATCACAATACTGACATTTACCCGGAACGATTGCGGCTCTGGGTAAATGAGGCTGAGGCTAAAATCTTGTTTTGGTGGTGGACATGCTCTTTAACCCTTTAAATGCCACAGATTGTATCTATACGTTCTGTGCAAAAAAGAACCAAAGTGCCAGATATGTTCTGTGTCACCCCCTTAAAAAAGGGAGGTGATCGGGGGAAGCACTCAAGTGGCCCCCTCGTTCCTCCATCGGTTTTGTCAAAAACTGATGGGGGGATTGAGAGCTAGCATACCTTGAAGCCATGACCGTACAAGAGCAGCCGTTCCCACAAAGAGGGAGTGTGTGTCACAGGATTTCCTCCTTCACTGGGGTTTTCCCTGCGTACCCCTAGAGGTCTACTTGAGGTACTGCACTGCATTTTCAATTCTGATCGCAGTGCAGTACATGCTCTAGTAAGCTGTCAATGAGTGACAGCTTACTATAGTATTTGTGAAATAAGCTCAGAGTTCCATTCACAAATAGGATAATTCCTAAGTCTTTGGGACTGTGAGATCAGTTCTGATCACCTAATTATTGATCTCTGCCAATAAATGAAAAATTATTTGCTGAAAAATTCTTTCCGTGAAGTGATTTTTCCGATTTGATTTTGAATCATATTATTTTATTTTTTCACAAAATCTCCTGAAAGGACACAGAGTTCTGTGGATTACAGCATCTGGAATTCTTTATGTATGAATGAAAGCATGGCAACGGTACGTAGCCGAAGGTGTGTAGATTCCAAAAATAGATTCCACCTTTGAATCCTCTTATTTTATTTTTTCACAAAATCTTCTAAAAGCACAGAGATCTATGGATTATTGCCCCTGAAATTCTTCAAAGCATGTCACCGTTACATTACATAGCTGAAGGTGAGTAGATTCCAAAAATATATAATTTGTGGGGGGTATATCCACGTTTCGGAGCTGTTTCCTTTGAAAAAGTGTAGGCTCGGATTAGATTTGAATATACGGCCCGACACAAGGATAGGGGAGGTTTTGGGTTACCAAACCTCTTCAAATACTACAAAGCAGCCAAACTAGCCCAACTAACACAATGGGCAGCAGGGCAAGGCAAAATAGGTTGGGTGGATATTGAACAAAATCTTATGGCTCCCCTCCACAATCCTTTGGATTAATAAAAAATACAGGAAAACCACAATACAGCCAACCCCTCAAATTATTCAAAAAACATTAAACTTCTGGGACGATTGTAACTGTCGACATAACCTATTGCAACCCCATGCCAGATCAACCCCATTTTTCAACGCAATTTTCAAATATACCAATCCAATTCTGGACGTCAAAAGGCATAAATAGAATTCAAGACATATGTAACACAGATGGCTCTATAATCATCTGGCAAGAGGCAAAATCGAAATGGAATCTGCCAGATAGCCATTGGTTTACATATACACGCTTCTACAAATATGCAGAAACAACATTACGCTTAAATCAAAATAAAAAAAAAACGAGAAAGTTCAAAACGATTCTAGTAAGCTCTGTCTCACTATGTAAACTTATCTCAAATATCTATACGATAATCAGTCAGGAAAACAAACCACTAAAACACACACAAACGTCCAAATGGGAGGAAAGACTCCAGAGTGAGATGGAGCAGTGGCAAGAAATGTATTTAAACTCACATAAATGCTCTTCTAACATAATCTAAGAAAAATATTTTAAGATTCTATATGATTGGTACACAACCCCAAGTTTCCTACATAAGATCAATCCCACCTTCCCACCTATATGTTTCAGGAATTGTGGAGGAGTAGCAGACCAACTCCACTGCTGGTGGACATGTAACGAGATTAAAAAATTCTGGTCTATCAGCGAAGGCCTTATCGCAGAGGTGTTGGCCCAGCCTTTCAAACTGTCAACATACACAGCTCTATTTAATATGCCACCACAGGGTGTCCAACAAACCCACAGATAAGCTTATAATAAACATCTGTGCAGCCGCAAGATGTTTAATAGCCAATACATGGAGATCCCCCCCGCCATCCAAAGCAACTCTAATCCAAAAAATTTGGTGGATTTATACTAATGAACACCTAGCAGCCACACTGAGAAACAATCTTAAAAGCTGGTCTAAAACGTGGTTCTGCTGGGAACTCAGAATGAACCGAACAAAAGACGTTTGAATAAAAATCTACTGGAGGTCGGAGGACCGGACGGGTGCGTGGAGCTGGGGGACAGGCCAAAGGTAAATGGTCGAACAAGCTAATGTATAGCAATGATCTCTATGATGGAAAAAATTTAGATAATGTGTACGGGGTCCACTAAAGTACACAAATAATCGAATGTTCCCAATACTCCGCCCGCGTTGTGAGATCTATTTGTTTGTTATTGTAACTTTACCATGTTATTTAAATAATATTATATTTAAGAGTTAAAAGGAAAATGTCAACAGCAATTGTATAACAAGAATTTAAATTCAATGTGAAAATATGACCACTCACATTTTAACAAAAAAAAAAGAAAGTGTAGGCTGTTCAAATTACAGAGCACTTTGATTTTTTATTGTTATTTCACTTGTTTATGCGTCCCATTTAAGTTGGTAAGTTGGCTGGTGACTGTCTCTGTGTGCACCCATGCATATGACACCGTTTGATTCAGGATATTTGTGAGATTGATATTTGGTAACTGTTTTCTTTACTAGGGGATTTGGCGTGATTTTTAACTTTGAAACTTGTTTTACCTCTATTTTTTAAGAAGATCTGCTAAAAGTGTGAAATTCTAAGAACTCTGCCCACAACATTGGTTGTATGTATGAAAGAATGGCAGCGTTGTGTAGCTGAAGGTGTGTAGATTCCAAGAATATATAGTTATGGGGGGTATTTTGGAGTTAGAGGGGTGTTAAGTTTGAAAAATCTGAAAGGTAGCTGTTATTGGGCCAGTGTGACTAGTGGCTTCCACCTCCGTGTGTGTAACAATGCATGTGCCATACTGCTTGATTCAGGGCATTTGGGAGATTGATATTTGATACATTTTTTACATGGGAATTTGCCATGATTTTTTACTTAAAAATGTATTTTTGTATATTTTCCAGAAAAAAAAGTTCTATGAAGAATTGCGCCAACACCATTGATGGTATGAGGGAACAACAGTGTTATGTTGCTGAATGTTGGTAGATTGTGGGGAGTAGTTCTTATTTAGGGGGGCCTTTTGTGGGAAAACCTGCAGACTGTTCATATTCAGAGTTGGCAATTTTTTTTCGCTCTCTCAGCCATCGTGCATTGCCTTAGTTAATAGCTTGTTATTTCCATGTGTAACCCTAAAATAACTATAAATAAAAATGGGGGAAAATGCATTAAAATTTGCAAATTTAAATTTCTTTTTTTTTTACAAAAGAAAAAAAAACAATGTATAATGTTCCCTATTAACTTTAAGGTTTCCTACTATAAGACTGAACCAAATGAGTCTAAAATCCTGAAAATCCACGCAAAGTGGGGAATTGGCACTGAAAGGGTTAACCTCTTTATGATAGCTTATTTTAGTATTCTGAAGCTGAAGTTTCAGCTACTTTATACTTTTAGCTTCTAACAAGTAAATTACATTGTTAAATAAAACATCAGCTCAGCTTACAGGTATTTCTTACTAAAGGGTGTATATGTTAGTGCATTGAGAGGTTTTGAATGTTTTCTGTATTGCAAAGATTTTATATACCAGATGGACTATTTATACAGTGAAAGGATAAGGTTTATTTGTTTATTAAACTCATAACTTAGTTGTCTTTTAATGCGCTTCCTGCAAGTTCACCTTTTTAAGCTTTATTATACACCAAAAATGGGAAATTCATGAGTGTGTTATGACTCCTTATATGTGCTTCTCACAGTATGCAAATCCTTACTGTTTCATTTTATAAAGCACAATATTTTCTTTCTTTTTTGTTTTGTAATCCAAATTCAAAGAACATCATGGGGAGTCCAGTATTTTGAAGAGTCTTGAAAATATAACTGTTGGCTTAAGACCCCATTGTTTAACAATTTGCTGTTGCAGAAGAAAGTCGAGGTTGGGCTAGGCTTGTGTCATGGTACTTTGGCACAAATAGCCAAGTCTCCCAAGAAATGCTGAACAACAGGGTTTCTTATAATATTTTAGTTTCTAAAATACATTTGTTTTTGTGGTGGGATGCAGATCTCTTTACCTAATGTTTGGGGAATTAAACATACTCACATCATACTTTCTTTGTCTTGTTATAGAGGCCAAGTGCAATCCAAAGTAAATGTTTAAAGCTCATTTTGTAAAGAGTAGATTCTAACCACTGAAATAAACTTGCTACTGATAGGGTGTAAAGCAGGTATTTCAATCTCTGGAATTCAGCTTTGGCTAGAGTATGAGTTGTATCCCCTTTCAGGCTTTGGTTACCGTACTTGTAGATTCTGATATTTGTAGTATATCCACCACAGAAAGACCAGAGATTGGATGTCTTTTTTTTATAAAAAGGTGGAGAAATGAGATAGGTGAAGAAATAGTGCGGTAACTGTGTACAGTTATTAATAAACTTTGTATGCAGCTGGAAGGATGGAACACACCCACAGGATTTGTCAACTATATCAAATGATTGTTGTTAACAAAATTTACATGTTTCTCTTGTGCAAACATCTTAGATTTATGTAGAGTTCTGGCCTGCATGATTTAAAAAGTAGAAGGCACACTATGGGGAATTTTATATAGCCAGACTAAAGTACAGGTAAACTCCTAAAGAATCCTCCAAAGTTGTATTTTATAAAAGAAGACGCTTAAAAGAATTAAAAACACCCCATAATAATTTATTACAAGTACTAAATATTAACCTGAAACTTATTGCCACATATCTTCTACTTAATTTGATACAACAAAGTGAGAACACCCCTTGTCATAAGGCAATATTGAACATATGTCACTTTTATACAATCTAAAATCGGTGTTCAGCTTGTTTAACAGTGTACATTTGCTGCCCCTCAAAATAACTCAACACACAGCCATGTGTAAACTGCTGGAAACAAAAGTGAGTACACCCCTACGTGAAAAATGTCCATATTGTGCTCAATAGAGTTTAGGTTTGGAGACATGCTTGGCCAGTCCTGTAACTTTACGCTCAATCTCTTTAGCAAGACAGTGGTCCTCTTGGAGGTGTGTTTGAGGTCGTTTTTATGTTGGAATACTGCCCTGTGGTCCAGTTTCCGAAGGGAGAAATCATGCTCTTCTGAATTATATCACAGTACATGTTGGCATTCATGGTTGAATGAACTGTACATCCCCAGTTTTTACATTTCTCATGTAGCGTAAAAGCATCACAATCCTGCCACCATGCTTGACTGTAGGCAAAAAAACACTTGTCTTTGTACTCCCCATCTAGTTGCCACCACACAGCTTGATACCATCTGAACCAAATATGTTTATCTTAGTCTCTTCTGACCACAGGACATGGTTCCAGCAATCCATGTAGTTAGTCTGCTAGTCTTCAGCAAACTGTATGTAGGTTTTCTTGTGAATCTTTCCTTCTGGGACAAAAGCCAAGCATATCAATTTGATGCAATTTGCGGCATATGGTCTGAGCACTGACAGGCTGACCTCACCCCTTTAACCTCTGCAGCAATGGTGACAGTACTTGGCCATCATGGTGTAGCTCAGTTTCAGGGTGTTGGCAATCTTCTTATACCCTAGAATTGTTGGGTTTTTTTCAGATCCTTCCAGTTTTCTTTACCATGAGGTGGCATGTTCAACTTCCAGTGTAAGAGCAATGACCCCAAATTTAACACACCTGAGACCTTGTAACACTAACAAGTCACATGACACCAGGCAGGGAAAATAGTGAATTGGGCACAATTTGGACATTTTTCACTTAGGGGTGTACACATTCTTGTTGCCTGTAGTTTATATATTAATCACTGGGTTTCAAGTCATTTTGAGAAGACAGGAGTGTACTCACATTTATGAGATGCTGTATGTGTATATATCTTTCATTACATTTTACTTTACTTTATTTGTGAAGGTTTAGGACAAATTGGGTATGAGGGATTTAGTGATGCGCAACACATACAGAGACAGTGTGAAGTGATGTACAAGCACAAAATGTTGTTTATGCAAAGTATCTTCGTTTTTTAAATAGTACATTAAAAATGCACTGCCTGATCCTTTCCCACTAAACAAAATGAAGACCTTCTCACTTGTCTCACAGAAATTAGCATAGATTGGCTGATAAAGGGCATGTGTGATGTCAATTATAAGCCATGATCTCTACATTCCATATGTTTAGATTAACTGTGATCAAACATGTGTCAATGGATGAAAATATTTACATAGTGGTATGAGATGAATATGGTAAACTGAAGCTTTTTTGTGATAGATGTGATTTCATTGTGACTCTGGAATTGGCCTTATTACTGTATATATTTGTCTGTTAGTTTTGAGCCCTCTAACTGCTTTTCAAACTGCTGTTTTGGTTTAATGATCTATTTATAATAAAGGTGACATTTTCAAATGTTGCATCCCCCCCCTAATTAACGGTGGATGGGACGTGGGGGTACATACATCACAAGACACACAATAATAATTATAGACTGTCCACATATCCATAAAATCATTTCTTATCTCTGAAGAGCAGTTTTTAAGAGCAAAACAGTTAAACTCTGCAGGAGGATGAGGTTCAAAACCAATTCAAAAAGGTAGAAACAGTTAGTTAAAGGGGAACTAAAGTCTCCAGACAACATCGTCCCAATAGACAGAGCACATTCACAAACATACAAAAAGCTGTGTCTCACCTCTCCCTTTGCTGTGGCCATTGGGTGATTTATGAAAATAACCTGTGAGTACTAGGGGTCAGCTCCCACAATCCACCTTAGCTGGGTAAACCCCCAGCTAAGTGTCTGCGTACAGGCACATGCTCCATAAAGCTCAACAGATCAAAACAAGGAAGTTGCAGCCTTGCTTCCTAGAAGCTGACAACCAATCACATTATAGCACAGAGATCCTCCCTCTCTATGACACAGAACAGGGATTTCAGTTTTTTGTTTTCAAACAAATTCAAGGCTCCTGTCCTAACAATGATATAATCCTTTGCTTTTCATACAAAAAGAAAATTAATCTTTGCAGTGTATTTTATAGATAGCATGGATGTAAGAAACAGAATAATTACATTTCAGCAAAAATAAAAGTAAGTGTGGGGAATAGAACCTGCAACTTTACCCTGTCTTGCTAAAAGCAGAAGTCTTACCTCTAGGCTAAGAGAGACACTATATAAACCATTGGTACATGTAGAATATTGTAGTAGGAACATAATGGAAACAAAAAATAAAGATACATTGGGGGAATCAAACTCTTAACCTTCTGAACTGTATGTGTCTAAAGCTGGCATCTTACAAGGTGAGCCACCACTGAATAAGCTGAAAGCCTAAGAACATTTAGAAGCTTTATCTTTTGCATGGAATATAATAGAAACAAAAAAAAGGTGTAGCTGGGGTATTGAACTTGTGATCTTCTGAACTGTATGTGTCTAAACCTGGCGTCTTGCAAGGTGAGCCACCACTGCACAAGCTGAACGTCAGAGTACAATTAGAAGCTTTATCTTTCTCATGGAATATAATAGAAACAATAAAAGCTACATCTGGGGTATTGAACTTATGACCTTCTGAACTGTGCATTTTTTAAATTTGGTGCCTTACCCGGTGCACCAACAATGAATAAGCAGAGAGTCCAGCTACATTTGGAAGCTTTATCTTTTGCTAGGAAAAGAATAATAAAAAAAATATAACATGGAATCCCTGATAACTTTGAAAGCTGCTTATTATCCTGCAGTTTATTTTCCAGCAACTCACACTGACTGGTAAATAAACTGCAGGGTAACAAGCAGCTTTCAAAGTCTTATCAGGGATTCCATATTGGTGTGTAGACATCTGTATAGAAAACACTTTATGCATAGAGACAGTGAATACTGGGGTCAGGGGTTCTTTGATGACTTCATGGGCTGTGGGTTGTACTTGCAACAACATGGAAGCCTTCTTATTTACAGAATCTATTTCTCACATATACTAAATGCAATGTACCACAGAA
This sequence comes from Hymenochirus boettgeri, assembly GCA_019447015.1. Lineage (NCBI taxonomy): Eukaryota > Metazoa > Chordata > Amphibia > Anura > Pipidae > Hymenochirus > Hymenochirus boettgeri. The sequence continues at coordinate 243,671,082 of CM033470.1, read as the reverse complement.
GAATCTTACAATGTATAGGTGTTCTGGGGAGAAAAACTTTCACATTAGGTTTTTGAAAATGTAAGTTTAGTTCTCCTTTAAGCATTCCCCCATGAAAACTATAGTGAAAGAAACTGTTAAAGGGTATCTCCACTGAAAGAGTGGACATGGCCTCTTTCACTTTAATTAAAGAAGAGGAGGTCTTACCTACCATTTTTCAAATTAATCGAACAGGAGCCAGCATTGGCAAAACTTAACTGCAATCACGCTCCTTTGCTGCTTCCTTTGATGGGTCCTGACTATATCCATGCTCCCATGTATGATACATGCATAGCTAATACATTTTGTAAATTGTTTTTGATGCATGTGCAGTTTGCTTTTGTGTATAGGATTTTATAATAAATGATTTTATATTACAGATATTAGACATACATTTGCATAATTTTTGCTTCATAGGTAACCACATTAAGGCAGACCATATCTTTGCTGCAAAAAGACAAAGAATTTCTTAATCGTCAAAACATGGAGTTAAATGTGCGTTGTGCACATGAAGAAGACCGAATGGAAAGATTGCAGGCACAGGTGGAGGATGCAAAAAAAGCAAGGGAAGACATGTATGAAAAATATGTTGCTTCCAGGTGAGTGTTTTAGTAATGGAGAAATTCATTTTATTCCTTTTTGTTTTTTTTAACTTTTAACATTCTGCTATTAATGGACTGTCAAAAAACAGTAATGTACATTTAATTTTAATGTAATGAGGCTTGCAAAACACTGGTGCCATTCTACCAGTTATAATAAAAATATGATTTAAAATGTAATAAATAAACCACTAAATAGCAGTAAGTGTTAAATATAAATGTAATTAAGGGATAATAAATGCTGTATTTTATGATTATGGTGCCGGTACCAAAGATCTGCCCAATGGAACTAGACTTGGGGAACAAAAAACATGCACTTTCAGCCTCATTTATCGAGAGCCGCTGCTCCCACTTTTAAGTTAAAGTCACGGTAACTGACTCAATATCGGGCCTGCTGCACAGGTATCCATTGTTGCAAACACGATATTGAATCTTATTACCCAGAGTGTTAGCGGCTCTGAGTAAATAGCCCTGTTTGTTCCTTACATGTAACAGTAGATTGTTTTTCTTTTTGTACCTGGGTAACATTGGAAGCATGAATCACCCAACTGACTTTCCTGTTGCCATAGAATGGCTTTCACTGTAGAGATCACCGATTACTAGTCAATAGAAAAAAAAATTATACGTTAAAATGAGATTGATGCCACTTTTAAAAATAGCAGAATGGTCTGAGCATTTGAGATTACTGCAACCCACTCATAAGCACTGCACACATACAGGGTAATTTACAGAGGAGCACTCCTTTCAGCCCTTAACTTTGCGCTAACCAATCGTAAATCGGTTAGCGTTACGTTAAGTAGTCTCACTTTGCAGCGGCTGTGCAAGTACTGGCAGAGGCACTCGTGCAGCCGTTGCAAAGCAATTTACCAGAGGCGTAAGTATTAAAAGGAGAACTACAGTGGAAAAATAACCTTTAAGAAACGCTGCTCTTAACACATGAAGCAGAATTTACTGACCTATAGATGCATCGGTGGTTTCACAGTGACAATATATCCTTCTGAAGTTTTTGACGTTAAATAGTTGGGGGCTTCCTTTTTTCAGCTATTAGGCTTGCTTGGTAGTTCTGAATTTCCCATGGTGCTTTGTTTCTTATGGATGGTGAAACATTTTCAATCCTTTTGCACATTTGCAACTTTTCTAATGCGTGTTGCAGATTGCATTGGTTTCAATGCAAGTGTTTAGTTTTAATTGATTAATTATATACACCTAAAAGGGAATGGGGAATATATATACATGTAGTAGAATATTATTTATTTCAACAAATCACTGGTTTTGGTTAATTTGATCAGTTTCAAGGCTATCTAGATTTGAATGTACGATCTATCAATTTAATGTTAATTAAAATATAATCCCTAAATTAATAACCTCCAACATTCCCCTTTAATAGTTACATTTATAGAAACATGTACCCTCCAACATTCCTTTAATAGTTACACAAATAGAAACACATACCCTCCAACATTCCTTTAATAGTTACACTTATAGAAATACATACCCTCCAACATTCCTTTAATAGTTACACTAATAGAAACACATACCCTCCAACATTCCTTTAATAGTTACACTAATAGAAACACATACCCTCCAACATTCCTTTAATAGTTACAGTAATCGAAACACATACCCTCCAACTTTCCTTTAATAGTTACACTTCTAGAAATACATACCCTCCAATATTCCTTTAATAGTTACACTAATAGAAACACATACCCTTCAACATTCCTTTAATAGTTACAGTAATAGAAACACATACCCTCCAACATTCCTTTAATAGTTACACTTATAGAAATTACATACCCTCCAACATTCCTTTAATAGTTACACTAATAGAAACACATACCCTTCAACATTCCTTTAATAGTTACAGTAATAAACATAACCCTCCAACATTCCTTTAACCGTCACAAACACGTACCAACCTTCCTTTAATAGTTACACTTATACAAACACATACCCTTCAACATTCCTTTAATAGTTACACTTATAGAAACACATACCCTCCAACATTCCTTTAATAGTTACACTTATAGAAACACATACCCTCCAACATTCCTTTAATAGTTACACTTATAGAAACACATACCCTCCAACATTTCTTTAGTAGTTACACTTATAGAAACACCCTCCAACACTCCTTTAATATTTACACTTATAGAAACACATACCTTCCAACATTCCTTTAATAGTTACACTAATAGAAACACATACCCTTCAACATTCCTTTAATAGTTACAGTAATAGAAACACATACCCTCCAACATTCCTTTAACCGTCACACTTGCAACTTTTCTAATGCGTGTTGCAGATTGCATTGGTTTCAATGCAAGTGTTTAGTTTTAATTGATTAATTATATACACCTAAAAGGGAATGGGGAATATATATACATGTAGTAGAATATTATTTATTTCAACAAATCACTGGTTTTGGTTAATTTGATTAGTTTCAAGGCTATCTAGATTTGAATGTATGATCTATCAATTTAATGTTAATTAAAATATCATCCCTAAATTAATAACCTCCAACATTCCCTTTTAATAGTTACATTTATAGAAACATGTACCCTCCAACATTCCTTTAATAGTTACACTAATAGAAGCACATACCCTCCAACATTCCTTTAATAGTTACACTATTAGAAACACATACCCTCCAACATTCCTTTAATAGTTACACTTATAGAAATATATACCCTCCAACATTCCTTTAATAGTTACACTAATAGAAACACATACCCTCCAACATTTCTTTAGTAGTTACACTTATAGAAACACCCTCCAACACTCCTTTAATAGTTACACTTATAGAAACACATACCCTCCAACATTTCTTTAGTAGTTACACTTATAGAAGCACATACCCTCCAACATTCTTTTAATAGTTACACTTATAGAAACACCCTCCAACACTCTCTTTTAATAGTTACACTTAAAGAAACACATACCTTCCAACATTTCTTTAACAGTTACACTTATAGAATTTTTCTCTAGAAGTTGTAACTATTAAAGAAAGTTGGAGGGTATGTTGTTTCGATTACTGTAACTATTAAAGAATGTGGAGGGTATGTGTTTTTCTATTGTGTAACTTAATTAAAGGAATGTTGGAGGGTATGTATTTCTATAAGTGTAACTATAAAGGAATGTTGAGGGTATGTGTTTCTATTAATGTACATATTAAAGAATGTTGAGGGTATGTGTTTCTATTAGTGTAACTATTAAAGGACTTTGAGGTTATGTGATTTGTCATAGAAGTGAACTATAAAGGCACCTGGCGACCTGAGGGTAACGTGTTACTTAGCTCGACAAGGCAGGTTGGCGGGATCGGTGTGTCTTCTCGTTCCAAACTGTCCTCTTCCCGGACACTGTTGGCGGGTCTGTGTTCATTGTCTTCGAATGTTACGTAGTGTTCTCTTCGTCTCGCCAGGCCTGTTGGCGGGTCTGTCTTTTCTCTCGGTCCCCTTCCCGGCCTGTTGGGGTCTGGTTTTCTCCTGTACCCTCTCCGGCCTGTTCGCGGTCTGTTGTTTGATAAGTGTACCTATTAAGGAATGTTGGTGTATAGTGTTTTCTATCAGTGTGACGCTTAAGGGAGTGTTGGGAGGGTATGTTTTTCTATTAGTGTAACTTTCAAGGAATGTTGGAGGGTATGTGTTTCTATTCTGGTAACTATTAAGGAATGTTGAAGGGTTAGGGTCT